>CM076570.1:736964569-737172585 GCA_034641835.2 Pinus albicaulis | reverse complement strand
GGTGGCCTCTCAAGGAAAACCGCATATGGGCATAATCCACGTCATGTCTACATGGTTCGTTTCTCATCATGGAGGAAGAAACGAATTCTGGGTACGGTTTTGGAACGTGGGAACACATTTAGGAAAGCAGACTTCTATTAGGACTGTCTTAGTCCAGATGTCTTTTTCCTCTTCACGCAGCCACTTCAAGAGTCCTAATGTGATTCCGATAAGGAAAGACAGTGTTCCTGAATTGTTGCAAGTCTTGTTATGTGCATTTGCTTTATAAACACTTGGGAAACCGAGAGCTATGTTAGATTTGATGTTAGATTTTATGCTAGATTTTGTTTAGACTCTGTGCTACATTTCTGAAGACACAGAGTGTTATGTTCAAGTTCTTTCATCTTTAATGAAGCAGACAGTGTTGTTGTGAAGGCGTTGATTTAATTTGGAGTTGAATTCCGTCAGGTGGTAGAGGGCCCCTGCCTCTTGCACGGATTTATTTTGCGTAAATTAGATAAGTATTCTAGCTGCCTTTACGTTTTTAGAGTTGAATTAATAGTTGTTTTAATTGGTTACTGTAGTTGTACTCATTCTAACTCTTCCACAAGAAGAAGCTTTTCCAACAGATTATAATGATGAATGGGAATTGACTATAGTATTGTAGGATTAGAAGTTGAATTCATAGTTGTTTTTAATTAGCTACTGTAGTTGTACTCATTCTAATTCTTCCACAAGAAGAAGCTCTTCCAACATATTATAATGATGAATGGGAAATGGCTATAGTACTGTAGGACTTAGTTGTAGTTTTTGTTGTTCATCATCACAGTTACACTTGTTCCAATCACTCTTCCACAAGAAGAAACTCTTCCAAGAAATTCTTAAGAAGTTCAAGACATGACCGTGATAATGAATGATTTAGTTGTGTGTTTGTGCTAAGTATCATCTCTGTTCTTGCTCTTAAACGCTTGCCCAAGACATCATAATGACGAGTAGGATATGGATATGATATCTTAGTTTTTCATTTGCTTTCAGTCCTTTATGTTTGCATTTGCACTCTATTACACAGTCAGAATTGTTCTAGCTCTTCCAAAAGAAGGAATTATTCCAAAATATCAATAATGATGGACAAACAGATTGTGTAATTTCATAGAATAATGCATGATAGCATAGTTAGGATGCTCCGGAGTTTCATTGCACTTAATTCATGATTCAGTTATTTTATTTTGGGTTTGATAATGACTTGTAGTTTAGCATTGTTTTAGATTAGTGGCATCTTAAGTTCATTCTTAGATTAACTCATTGCACTTGCATTCCACATCCAGATTGTCATCCACTGCACATTAGATTAACTTCAGTTGTTAGGATTAACAAAACAGCCTTCATTATTCACAAACCTCTTCTTGTTCTAAAATCCATAATTGATCTATAACCATATGAACAGAAGACAACATCATTTTAAGGCCTGAAGTACCTCTGCAATTTCCTCAACATTTCATAAACAGAGCTCTCCCTCAAAAGACTACTTTGAAAAAGAAATCAATAACTCTTGAGTAAAGGTTTTGTGACATTCAATTGAATTGCAGAATAGAACTAGGAACTAGTCCTAGAATAGAAGATCTTAGGATGATATCAATGTTTTTCCTCCAAATCTGCTTCAAATCTCTAATTAAGGACAAAAATGTTGCATCATTGTAAGATTAGTTGTTTAACTATTTAGTTAGAGGATTTGCATGCTTAGTGATCATTTCTCAAGTTTAGTTTGTGTTTTGAATCATTTGTTTGAAAGTCATTATCAAGCTTTGCTTTTATTTAGTCATAGTTTAGATTCAGCTTCAGTGTTTCCAATTGCATTTGCCATTTGTTATCCATAAATTAGGTTTAACTCTGTTTTTAATCATCAGCTCATTTCCATCAACTTTCTAGGCATTTTCCTTGTGAACATAAAAACCACCAAAAGACCAAAAACATCATAAATCACCACAAAATACCAAAAACATCATAAAACACTACACACAACGCATTAGGAAACAAACACCTAGGTACATACAGTACATTTCACTTCAGCAGTTTACAAATCCTGGTTGACAATTAAATGAGCTCAGTTTAGGAGACTAGATTGAGACCAAACATTTTGGCGCCGTTGCCGGGGAAGTGAAAACTAGGTAACCTTTGTTTCTTATCATCCAAAAACAATTTTATGCATAGGGAGAGAGATTCAAGGGGAAGATTTATAAGCAGCAGAGGCAGAAGTTTGATTTCTAGAACACCACTTGTTTCATCTAGATCCAGAGCTAGTACACCTTCAACTCAAACCCATATTCCATCCTCTTCTGATCCTGGACTTCTAGAAAATCTAAGGTCAACTATTCCATTAGAGAAACCTTCCACTTCATCCACTGAACCTGCCATAGAAGAAGATCTAAAAACTCCTGTTAGGAACACAAACCTTTCTACTTCCACAGGAGAGTCAACCATGGCAGAAGAAGGAGGAGGAGGAGTTGTTAATGGAGAACACACATTATTTGGAGGAGGTAGAGGTAGAGGTAGAGGAGAAGGAGGAATAGGAGAAGGAGGTAGAGGTGCAGATGGAGGAAGAGGTAGAATAGGAAGCTCTTTTGGGTTCCCTATACTTGATGAAGAAACCAATACAACCATGAAAAACATTTCACCCTTTGTCCTTCCAAACTTCTATGGACTTAAAACTGAAGATCCTGAAACTTTCTTATTCGAATTTGAAGTGCTGTGTAGAACTTATGACTACCTACAAGATGCTCAAAAACTGAAATTATTTCCTTCAAATTTGAAGGGAGCAACATTGAAGTGGTTTATGAGTCTAATCAGTAGTTCTATTAGAACATGGGAAGACATGAAACAAGCATTTCTAGAGAGATACTTGGATTATTGTATGCCTGTTAATCATAAGGAAGAAGTGTTCAAGATGTTACAAAAAGAAGATGAAAACTTAGAAGATTTGTTGGAAAGATTTAATTACAACATCAAAAGGGCAAAAATGGAAAATCTAGATCAAGACACCTTAAAAGCTCTTTTGTTGAAAACAATTAGGGATGAATGGTTGGATATCCTAAACATGATGGGAAAAGGGGATATATCACAACTTACATTACCTGAAATATCTGAGTTATGTATCAACCTTTCAAGAGGGAAATCCGAAACTGTCAAAGGTCCAAGAGATCCTGCTCTTGCAAGGGCAAGTAAATCTGCTTCTGGGACAGTAAGTAGATCAGAAATTGGACACATGCTTGATGATTTTAAGTCTGATATCTTAGGGAGTCTTAGTGAACAAATAGACACCCTCAAGATACAAAACAAGCAAAAGGCTGAATCTGATGCCTTGGCAATCTTTTGTCCCAAATGTAGAAAGAAACATGCCCTGAGAGAGTGTCCTTTAGATGTAAAAGTTGTAGAAACCCGTGTCATTTGTTCTGAGAAGCATGATACCAAGAATTGTCCTTCTCTTCCTGGTCTCAAGGCTGTTTTTCAAGAAGAAACTCCTACAGATTCCACAGAGTCTCTTAACTTTGTATCTAGAAGACCTTGGCAGGGACCTCAGACACAAGGATTCCATGATCAAATGTATAATCAACCTCCACCTTGGAATTCCTGGCAGCAACCTTGGCCCCAATTTCAAAATCAATCTCAATCTTGGGCACAAGGAACACAAAGTCCCTATGGAAGATACTCTCCATACTATCAGTATCCACCATCCTATCCACCATATCCACATTTTTATCCTCAAAATCCTCAACAAAATTTTCCTCAAAATCTTCAAAAAAACTTTCAACAAAATCCTCAACAACATCATCAGAACCAACCACATCAATATCAACCACTTCCATTACCATTCCCTAAAAAATCCAATCAATTGCCAGCTCAGCCCATACCAAACCCCAATAATAAGAACCCTCAGAATACATACATGATAGAAGGTCAACAATTTCCAACTTATTTAATTACTCCTCTAGACCTTAGTGATGTTCAACTTAGGTCTGGAAGGATACTTGAAAAGAGGAAACCTTCTGTGATCATACAAGAACAAGATAATTCTGAGGAAGACTCCCTACGGGTGAATAAAAGTCCTGAGGAAGACACATCCTTTCAAGACCCACACATTGAAAAACTAAAACAAAAAGATCCAATAAATCCAACTCCTATATTAGAGCAACCATCCACATCTACTTCTATACCTCCTTTTCCGGAAAGATTACAAATTGATAGAGGTGTAGAGAAACAGATCATGGTGCCTAATTATGATTTCTTAGATGAATTGAGAAATGTTTGCATTAAAATTCCATTATTGCAAGCCATCAAGGAAATCCAAATTTTAGCCAAAACAATAAAGGAGTTGAGTATGAAGACAACAAGAAAAAGAATAAGAGAAACCAAGAAAATTCAACTGGTAGGACAAATAGCATACATTATGATGGGCAAGATTGCTATTCCAAAGTATCTTGACCCAGGAAATCCAGTTGTCAAAATTCACATCAATGGAATTGAAATTCAAAACACACTCATTGACTTAGGAGCAACAATAAATATCATGAGTAGACAAATCATGGACAAACTGAAACTTCCTAATCTTCTCTTTACACCCACACTATTACAATTAGCAGATAGATCTGTGATCAGACCAGATGGGGTAATAGAAGACATTCCAATGTCCCTAGATTCTTGGGAGTACCCTGTGGATTTCATGATCCTAACTCCCAAGAATAATCTAGGAGGCCATCCTGTTATACTAGGAAGACCTTGGTTGGCTACAACTGATGCTTTTATTAGTTGTAGGTCCGGTGATATGTATATTTCTGATGGTAGTTCAACTAAGAGATTCACTTTATATCCTCCAGCTAGGACAATTACAGATCTAGATGACACTCAATGGATAGAGGATGAAGAATATTTACAACCACTCTTCACAATTTCAGAAATTAGTGAAGATAATCGAATTCTGAATAATATAGAAAACTTTGAATCTTCTCCAGAACACAAACATGAATCATTTCAGGAGGGATCCAATATTGAATTTTTGTCATCTAGGCAGATGTCTCTTCATTCTATGGACAAATTTGGCAGCTCTATAAGTGAAATTTTTCCAGGCAAAACTTTGAACATAAATAAGAACCTAGAAAAATCTCAACAAGAAGAGTTAGTCAGAGTATTACAGAGACATTCTTCTGCATATGCATGGGAATACACTGACATGAAAGGGATAAGTCCCAAGACTTGTACTCATCACATCTATATAGAGGCAAATTGTAAACCAATCAGACAGCCTCAAAGACGGATGAATCCAAATCTTAGGGAAATTGTTAAGGAAGAATTGCAAAAATTGTTAAATGTTAATTTCATCTATCCTATTTCAAATAGTCAGTGGGTTTCTCCTTTGGTGATTGTGCCTAAGAAAAATGGAAAATGGAGGGTGTGTGTTGACTACCGAGAACTGAATAAAGCTACTCTTAAAGACCATTTTCCCTTACCTTTCATAGATCAAGTATTAGATACATTAGCCGGCAAAAAGTACTTTTCATTCCTAGATGGGTTTAGTGGTTACAATCAAATCCAAGTAGCACTTGAAGACCAAGATAAAACCACATTTACTTGTCCTTGGGGTACCTATGCCTACCGAGTATTTCCATTTGGATTATGCAATGCACCTGCAACATTCCAAAGGGCAGTATTAGGAATTTTTTCAGATCTAATACATGACTGTGTAGAGGTGTACATGGATGATTTCACATTTTATGGGAATACATTTGAAGAGGCTTTAGAAAACTTGGAAAAAGTCTTAAAAATATGTCAAGAAGCAAACCTTTCACTTAGTCATGAAAAATGTTTTATGATGTTTACTGAAGGTATTGTTTTAGGGCACCACATTTCAGGGGATGGGATTAGAGTTGATGAGGCAAAAGTTGAAGTCATCTCTAACCTATCCATTCCAAGATGTCAAAGAGATGTTAGAAGTTTTCTAGGATTTACAAGGTATTATCGAAGATTTATAGAAAAATTTACCAAGATAGCATCTCCACTCTTCAAATTACTCACCAAAGATTGTGAATTCAAGTGGACTTCTGATTGCCAGTTAGCTTTTGAAACCCTGAAAACCAAAATTTCTGAAGCACCTATATTAAGGGGACCTAACTGGAAGTTACCTTTTTCATATCTCGACAGATGCTTCCGATACAGCTCTAGGAGCAGTATTGGGACAAAAAGATTTAATTCCCTATGCCATCTATTATATCAGTAAAAATTTGACTCCTGCAGAGTTAAACTATACTGTAACTGAAAAAGAGTTTTTAGCTGTTGTTCATGCCATAAAAAAATTTAGACACTATATAATAGGCTATGAAACTTTTGTTCACACTGATCATTCTGCAATTAGATACTTAATGAACAAATCAATCACTAATGGCAGAGTTATAAGATGGTTGTTACTATTGCAAGAATTCAACATTACTATTCTAGATAGGCCTGGAAAACAAAACACTGTGGCTGATTTCCTATCTAGAATCCAAAATATCAAAGATGACACTCCGGTTGAAGATCAATTTCCTGATGAATATATTTTTGCAATCTCTACTCAAACCCCATGGTTTGCTGATATTGCCAATTATTTAGTTTCAGAAAAATTTCCTTCAATTATGAATGCAAGGGATAAAAGAAAAATCATTAATGATAGTGCAAGATATTCATGGGTCGCTAATGAGTTGTACAAGACAGGTCCAGATTTGATCATTAGAAGGTGTGTTCGTGAAGATGATATGCCTGAGATTCTCAAGGCATGTCATGATGAACCTTGTGGCGGACACTTTGCAGATAAGAGGACAGCCTATAAGATCCTTAACTTAGGATATTATTGGCCATCCTTGTTTAAAGATGCTAAGGAGTATGTCAAAAGGTGTGACAGTTGCCAAAGGGTAGGGAAACCTTCTCCTTCAAGTGAGATGCCATTACAACCTCAGGTACACATTGAACCTTTTGAAAAATGGGCTTTGGATTTTGTAGGACCTATTAGTCCTCCATCAAGACAAAAGAAATATATATTAGTTTGCACCGATTATGTTACTAAATGGGTAGAAGCTAAACCATTACTTGTTGCTAATGAATCATCTGTAGTTACTTTTCTTTTTGAGGATATTTTCACTCGTTTTGGTGTCCCAAGGGAAATTGTTATAGATCAAGGAGCTCAATTTACATCAAGGCTAGTGGAGCAAATGATGGAGAAGTACAAAATCAGACATAGAACATCTACTCCTTATCATCCACAAGCAAATGGTCAAGTGGAATCCACTAATAAAGTCATTGAAGGAATCCTAACAAATATTGTTCATCTACATAGAAGAGATTGGGTAGATAGGCTTCCTGAAGCCTTGTGGGCCTATAGAACTACATGGAGAAACACAACAGGCCATACTCCTTATGAGCTTGTTTATGGAAAGCAAGTTTTGTTTCCCATAGAGTTCCAAATTCAAACCTTCAAGATGGCAGTTCAGCTAGGACTTGATCTAACTGAGGCACAAAAGCATAGACTGGAGCAAATTAATGAATTGGATGAGATCAGACAAGATGCAGTTCAGAAAACAAGTCTAGTCCAACAGAAAAGGGCCAGATGGCATGACAAGTACATCAAAGAGAAGAAATTCAAAGAGGGTGACTGGGCTCTCTTGTTTGATTCAAAATTCAAGGATTTTCAAGGGAAATTTCAGACACATTGGCTTGGGCCATATGAAATTGTTCGAATTTTTGATAATGGGGCAGTAAAAATCAGAACTATAGATGAAGAAGAGGTCACTTTTCTTTTGAATGGTCATAGACTGAAGCTATACCACAAGCCACTCTCAAGAGAAGAGTTTGTCAAGAAGTTCCAAGAAAGCAATGATGTGAAGTTAATGAAGAAGAGTCTCTCTTCTTCATCAACTTGATTAAATTTTCTGAAGCATTTCTCTTTTGAAAAAAAAAATAAAAAATAAAAAAAAAAAAAAAAAAAATAAAGGTATAAACATGAAAACCAATCATTGATTGGCATGTTTATACAGAAAAGATAGGGTGAAAATCAGAGTTTCTCTGACACTCTAACTTTTCCCATTTTTGTTTTTACAAGCAGCTGTTACAAAAATCATAAGTTCAGATCCATAGTGCTTATGATTCATCTCATTTCATTTCACTCCATTCATTTATCCATCCATACTCCATCTCATCCATCATTCATATTTCACTCCATTCCACATTTCATTCATCACATTCCATCCTCCATCCATCTCATTTTCATGACAAAATTCAAAATTTGATGTCTTGTTGTAGATGAATAAAACATGTCATGAATTGCAGTACAGTTCTTATGTTCTTTCACTCCATTTCATAAACTGAATCCATTCCATTTCATCATCCACTTCATACATATCATAATCCATCATCCATCTTCATTCATAACATATAACATTTCACCCATATTCCAAAAACACTCCATTTTCATGATTAAAATGCTCTATAGGAACATTCTGCAGCTCAGTAGACATTCTGCAGCTGATCAGCCTTTCTGCAGCCAGACAGTCTTTCCGCAGCTACAAACCCTGAAGGCATCAATCAGTAGACATTAGAATTGCAACAAAGTGACCCAGTGTATCCATGAATCAAAAGCATCAAAGAAGGATAATGAAGACTCTTCCAAAGGTGAACAAGAAGACAAAGACTACAAAAATCAAATGAAAGGCAGAGGTAACAAGTTTAAATTATAATGGCATTTCATTAAAGTTTAGCATAGTTTTAGTTATGGATTGTTCGAAAAGGTTATTTTAATTATTTTTATTGATCAAGACCAATAAACCCTCCACAGACTTTGGATTAAAACCTCTCAATTCAAATTCCATATCCGACATCATTTAAGCGGTTAAAATGGTCGAGGTATTTGAATTCTTCATGTCTCTTAACCAAATCATTCAATGATGATTCCCTCTGCCGTCGTAAAAATCTCCGCCGTCTCTTCAATCATTAATTCATTCCCTCCACCTCACTCCACTACTTCATTCCGTGACCACTGCCATCACTCCATTCTGTAGCCGGCATTTCATTCCGTAGACAGAGATATTATTATCACCGAGAGCAGAGCCAAAGGATATCAGTTTGAATAGCATTGAGCATTGTAAACTCAGAGCAGAGAAAAAGGGTAAATTCAGAGGTATAGCAGCGTGAGAATTTGAAGCCATTTGATTCCGTGGGCAGACAAAATATCACTGTGGGCAGAGTTTGAGCATTTTCACTATAAACACAGAAGTGTAGCAGTGTGGAGTTTGAAGTCTTTTGTCACTAGGAGACAGAGGTGTTGCAGTGTTGAATTCGAAACCATTTGCTACCAAGAGCCAGAGGTATTGCAGTGAAGAAGTTGAAGCCAGTTGTCACTGTCAAACAGAGACATATCAGTCCAAAGTTCAATTGTCAACAGAGGCATATCAGCCCGAAGTTTTGAAGCTATTGCCACTATCAATCAGAGGTATGTCATTCCAAAGTTTGAAGCCATTTTCATTCAGAACTTGAAGCCATTTCAATTCGAAGGTGAAAGTCATTGTTTTTGTGGGTAGAAGAGTGTTAATTTGAACATTGAAGAAGCAATCATGGGTTTCATTGTAAGGACTGAACCAGTGGGTTCAAAATATTTAGAAGGCTACCCTCAATGCAAAGAAATGATACAACAAATAGGATGGCTTCAATTTTTGGAGAAATTTAATGGCTTCCACAAGGAAGTCACTAAAACATTTGCAAGATCATTTCAAGGAACTGAAGTTGAAGTGGGAGATGTCAAATTTACTGTCACTGAAGTTTTCATTGCAGAGGCTACAGGGTTGCTCAGAACTAGAGAGAGATGGTTCAAAAATAGAGAATTCCACAATGAATCCTGGAAGCAAATTTTAAAATCACCAGGTATGGATGTCACCGTATTTAAGAAAGGAATTCCCAGTTCTGCATTGAAAAATAAATGGAGAAACATACTACTTCTTCTGCAAAAATTTATTACATGTGAGGGTAGATATGGGACATTTTATGTCTACCACATTAGACTGATAATGCATTTTCTGGGGGAAGACTTAAACCTACCATATTTCTTGCTTCAAAGTCCGAAGAAGATGGCTTCCTGTGTTCAAAGAAGGGTTCAATTTTTAGAGACAACCCTATATCATCATGGGTTGGTCAAAATTTTGATTGAACATCATCTAGCTAAAAAAAATGATACATGGGACGATTTCTTGATAAGAAATCATTTTGAAGAGCCAAAAGAACCCTCACCGGAACCACAGCCTACAAAGAGAAGTAGGAAATGGAGGGCTTCAAAAGTTGAAATTGACAAAACAGTCCAAGAGAGCAGTGAGGAAATCATTTTAGAAAAGTTGACTCAAATCAAGAGACAGCTTAAGGAAGAAAAGGTAATCAGGAAATCTTCCATGGAGAAAGGAGAGGGATCTTCTCAGCCTAGAAGAAGCCACAGACTAAAGGGGAAACTGAAGAAAACACTAATCAAACAAACAGGGGTAATCAATATAGAAGATGAAGAAACATCCATTGAAGAGGATTTTTATGAAGGAACCCCTGAAATTGACCCTGGTCAACAGGAAATTTATGACTATGTGCAAACTTTGGAGAGGAGAGCTTCAGAAAGCAAAGAGAGAACCCCCAGTCCTCCACTGTCTGAAATAGATATATTAAGGAGGGATAGGTATGAGTTGGAATTACTAAATAGACACATCAAAAATGAGAATGAAATTCTCAAGGATCAAGTCAAGCTCAAAACTGATATGAACTCAACCTTATCCCTGCATATAGACAAAGTGGAGAAGACCAATGAGAAGTTGAAGACAAGGAACAAAAAGTTAATCAAGGCACTCACCAACCTAAGGTTCAAACTTGTTATCAGAAAACCCAGAAGACCTCTAGCTTCCAGACAAAGGAGAAGAAGAGGATTAGATGTCCTTGCAGAAGCCTCTGAGTTCATAGGATAATTTGCATGAGGACATGCAAAGAGACAGCAATGGGGGTATGTTGAGCCTCAAAATTGTGCTTTCTTTCATTCCACTTTACCTCATTTTCCTTTTTCCATTGCTATTCTAGACCCAATTGATCAATGAATATAGTTAAAATTACTTTTAGAATGATTTACATGACTGACTTGCTAAGTTTTGTGATTTTTTCCATTGTAAAGCATTTTGACCGGAACTAGCTGCAGAATGCAGACATTTCGTAGCTAACCGGCGATTCTGCAGCTGTCTTCACGTTTGAGTATGTTCCAGGTGGCCTCTCAAGAAAAACCGCATATGGGCATAATCCACGTCATGTCTACATGGTTCGTTGCTCATCATGGAGGAAGAAACAAATTCTGGGTATGGTTTTGGAACGTGGGAACACATTTAGGAAAGCAGACTTCTATTAGGACTGTCTCAGTCCAGATGTCTTTTTCCTCTTCACGCAGCCACTTCAAGAGTCCTAATGTGATTCCGATAAGGAAATACAGTGTTCCTGAATTGTTGCAAGTCTTGTTATGTGCATTTTCTTTATAAACACTTGGGAAACCGAGAGTTATGTTAGATTTTATGCTAGATTCTGTTTAGACTCTGTGCTACATTTCCGAAGACGCAGAGTGTTATGTTCAAGTTATTTCATCTTTAATGAAGTAGACAGTGTTGTTGTGAAGGCGTTGATTTAATTTGGAGTTGAATTCCGTCAGGTGGTAGAGGGCCCCTGCCTCTTGCACGGATTTATTTTGCGTAAATTAGATAAGTCTTCTAGCTGCCTTTACGTTTTGAATTTGAATTAATAGTTGTTTTAATTAGTTACTGTAGTTGTACTCATTCTAACTCTTCCACAAGAAGAAGCTCTTCCAAAAGACTATAATGATGAATGGGAAATGACTATAGTATTGTAGGATTAGAAGTTGAATTCATAGTTGTTTTTAATTAGCTACTGTAGTTGTAATCATTCTAACTCTTCCACAAGAAGAAAGCTCTTCCAAAGGATTATAATGATGAATGGGAAATGGCTATAGTACTGTAGGATTTAGTTGTAATTTTTGTTGTTCACTATCACAGTTACACTTGTTCTAATCACTCTTCCACAAGAAGAAACTCTTCCAAGAAATTTTTAAGAAGTTCAAGACATGACCGTGATAATGAATGATTTAGTTGTGTGTTTGTACTAAGTATCATCTCTGTTCTTGCTCTTAAACGCTTGCCCAAGACATCATAATGACGAGTAGGATATGGATATGATATCTTAGTTTTTCATTTGCTTTCAGTCCTTTATGTTTGCATCTGCACTCAATTACACAATCAGAATTGTTCTAGCTCTTCCAAAAGAAGGAATTATTCCAAAATATCAATAATGATGGACAAACAGATTGTGTAATTTCATAGAATAATGCATGATAGCATAGTTAGGATATTCCGGAGTTTCATTGCACTTAATTCATGATTCAATTATTTTATTTTGGGTTTGATAATGACTTGTAGTTTAACAATGTTTTAGGTTAGTGACACCTTAGGTTTGGTTGTAGTTCAACTCATTGCAATTGCACTCCACATTCAATTGTTATTCACTGCACATTAGATTATTTTAGTTGTTAGGATTAACAAAACAGCCTTCATTATTCACAAACCTCTTCTTGTTCTAAAATCCATAATTGATCTATAACCATATGAACAGAAGACAACATCATTTTAAGGCCTGAATTACCTCTGCAATTTCCTCATCATTTCATAAACAGAGCTCTCCCTCAAAAGACTACTTTGAAAAAAAAGAAATCAGTAACTCTTGAGTAAAGGTTTTGTGACATTCAATCAAATTGCAGAATATAACTAGGAACTAGTCCTAGAATAGAAGATCTTAGGATGGTATCAATGTTTTTCCTCCAAATCTGTTTCAAATCTCTAATTAAGGACAAAAATGTTGCATCATTGTAATATTAGTTGTTTAACTGTTTAGTTAGAGGATTTGCATACTTAGCGATCATTTCTCAAGTGTAGTTTGTGTTTTGAATCACTTGTTTGAAAGTCATTATCAAGCTTTGCTTTTATTTAGTCATAGTTTAGATTCAGCTTCAGTGATTCCAATTGCATTTGCCATTTGTTATCCATAAATTAGGTTTAACTTTGTTTTTAATCACCAGCTCATTTCCATCAACTTTCTAGGCATTTTCCTTCTGAACATAAAAACCACCAAAAGACCAAAAACATCATAAATCACCACAAAAGACCAAAAAAGAGAGTCAAGCACGAGGGGAAGTGAAGGCTGAGAAGAGGGATACCCCCTCTCTGATTAGCTAAATCTGACCTCAAGACCGTTCCGCCCGGCTTCTGACACGAATTGGTGCCCATAGTTGCCACTCCTAGGTTCCACACAGGTGACTGCGGGGGGGAATACCCATGGTACCTGAGGCAGACGTCGCATCACTTTCAGCAGTACTTCTGGGGGGTGCCCTTGCGAAGCTTGGGTGCTTGAGCCGGCAAAGGCTATCGTTAGTAGGTCAGCGTAACTATTTCTGATACCTTTGCTAGTTGTTCTGGGCCCTAATCATCCTAGAATGCTTTCGGGAGGTCCTATATTTCGCTTTCCTGTATTTTGGTGTCCGGTCCTCATCACCCGGAGCGGAAATACTTGGAGGTTGTTTGCTTGATTGTATCTCAGGGATTTTTCTTTTAGTGAGTGCTCTTTGCTCCTAGCTTGCCTAGCTTTTCACTTTTTGAGTCTAATTTAAAATCTATAAAAGTGGCTGATCAAGCGCCTCGTTGATCGAGGAGAATCCGGGGTTTATCTCCCGAGAGTCCAGAGCCTTCTTCGAGAAGGCGTAGGAGTGATTTAGCAGGTGGTTACCACCCTGTGGCGTCTGACGTAGTGGAGAGAGATCCTCCACCAAGGTCTGAAGGTTTCATAGTTGATTCTGGTGTCGGTTCTGAGAGGAGCGTTCCGCTCACCTCACGAGTTTTGTTTCCTCAGGAAGAAGATTTTCAAATTGAAGACGTACCTGAGCCTCCTGCGACAGGTCCATCTCCTCTTCCTCTTGACTATCCATTCGTTGTTTAGTACATCGGACCTAAGTCTGAGAGACCGAAAGATCTTCCGTATCATTCATACCTTTCGATGGCCACGACTGGGAACACGGCTTCTGCCGTGAGTGCTGCAGGCATTCAGACCCCTGCTTCTGTTGAAGGAGGGGGCACTATTGCTTTATCTTCGATTGCTTCTAGTGTTGCTATGTTTGGCTCTGGTTTCACCCAAGCACATGCTTCTCATTCTGGTCCCTTCTGTTCAGGGATGCCCTCTAGTGGGAATCCCTCTTTTTCCTTTTCCGCTGCTGCAGCTGGATCTACACCCATGTCTTCTATGGCTAGTGGATCAGCTTCTTTTCAGGGTTTCCCCTTTGGAACTGGGCACATTCCTAGTTCCAATCCTTCTTTATGGTCCTTTCCATTTACTTCTCAGACCCAAAGTTTCAACCCTTGGTCTGGGGGGCAAAGTTCAACTACTTTTACAGGGTGGAATCCTATGTTTACTACAGCAGGGGCAAGGAATCAGTTTTACGCAGGTCATCAAGGGAATCCTTCTTTCCCTTCATCGAGTGCTTACCAGACCTTTTCTCCTCTTTCTAATGCCTAGAACCCCTATCAGGGGCTCTCCTCTTCATTTCATACTTCAGCGGGGGGAACTGGTCTGGGCTTTGGTAACTCTGCGTTGGGAGGAGGTTCTTCACCTTTTTCTACGAGTCCTTTTTGGTAACCTGGTGCCTTATCAAATCCATACTATTCTTTTCAGAATGTTGGGAATCCATCCCATCAAGGATGGAATTTTCAGGCTCCGCCTCGCTTACCTTTTCTGGCAATGTTAAACTTGCCAGATCTGTCGAAGTTGACTAATTATCCGATTCGTTATAGTCCAGGGTGGCCTCCGGTCCCGACCAAACTTCCTTCAGATATTCCAAAGTTTGAAGGTAAGAATGGAGAGGATCTGGCTGACCACATCACCACTTTCCACTTATGGTGTTCTTCGAACTCCCTGATCGATGATTCAATTAGGTTGAGATTATTTCAACGCACCCTAACTGGAAACGCTCCCAAATGGTATATCGAGTTAACTGGGGGCATTTTTGCTAGATTTGGAGAACTGGCTGTCACATTTCTAAACCATTTTCAGTTGCCTATCCGATATGAGGCTGGGACGGAACTCCTGGCTAATTTTAAGCAGGATGAGGCAACCCACATTTTTTATCACATTTAGGAATGGAGAAGAAGGAAGAGGCTTATTAAAGCTCATATTCCAGGAGAATTCCTTCTCGAATGGTTTCTGAAATCCCTGCAGTCAGACATTTCAAAAGATGTATCCCTATCTGGGGTATTTTCTGAGGAGCAGGCCATTTTTAGGGCCTAGCAGCTGGAATTGATCTATTCTCAGTCTGGGGTCCTTTATAAATATTTTCCCAATGCTCCTCACTCCAAATTAGATTTATCAAAAACTAAGCCCGATCCTCATGGTGATGGGCTTGTCGGATCGATCAATAGTGGTGCAGCTAGCCTGCTTACCCAACTGCAGCAGTTGTCTTTGCAATCTGCTCCTTCTAGTCAGGCTGTGCCTGCCGAGTCATCACCTTACTAGTCTTTGTCCATAAATGTTGTCCAAGCTTCTGATCCCAAAGGAAATCAACAATCCGATGGGAAGAAGAAGGGACGAAATAACAAGAAGAAGGGAAATAATGGGAAGGGTAATGCAAATAAAACCAACGAGCGTGTTGGCGAGGGTCCAAAGGAGAAGAAGAAAGTGAAGTTTCCATGCAAGCTATGTGCTGGAGACCATCTTACGCACCTTTGCCCTAAAATTCAGGATGCTCAGCGCTTGTTAGCTCAGCAGGGTTCTTCTAGTTCCCAGGCTGTGTTAACAAACCCTTTTCCCCAAGGGCAGCAATTAGTTGTTGGCGCGAACCAAAATCCTGGGGCTTCCTCTGGGGCACCCAGGAAGGGGAAATTCCATCGAAAATTTTCATGATGAGTGCTCACGCGGATATCACTACGAGATCCCGTGATTATGGCGGAGAAGAGTCTTCGAAAGCTAAGGAAGTTCCTAATGCTACTAAGCCGCTTCACATTACGAAGCCTACTGTTGAGTCTATGCCTCGGATACCCAAAGCATCTTCTAAGCGATCAACGATTAATCCAAATTCTAGGGCTACCCAGAACTACTCGATTGTGGAAGATCTGGCGCAGAGTCCTTGTGCTATGTCAGCTTTAGAGGTACTCCAGTCTTGTCTGGCTCAGCGCAGTGCTTTGCTCACTGCCATTGGAGCTATTGATCCAAAAAATTCTCTTCTGATTACTTTTGATATGAATAATTTTAAGAAGAGACTTCCTCATCACATGGATTTTCATATTAAATCGTCGTATCGGAAGTGCAATATCTTTCGAATGGTTGTTGATGAAGGTGCTTCCACATGTGTGATGTCTCTTGCATGCTGGAAGACACTTGGATTTCCCAAATCTGTTCCATCTAGCACTGTTCTTACTGCGTTCGATGGTCATTCTCACAGACCCCATGGTATTGTCCCGGCTTTGCCCATCTGTGTTGGGGGAAAAACTGTTAATATAGAGGTTGAGGTAGTGGATGCAAGCTTGGAATACAACCTTCTGTTGGGGAGGAATTGGATTTATGAGATGGATGCCATTGCATCCTCATTATTTCGGATTGTATGTTTCCCCCATGAAGGGAGGATCGTTACAGTGGATCAACTGGACTGTCCTCCTGTAGACCTAAATGCGTCTTCTGACTCATCTGTTCCGAAGTTGGATAATACTAAGGCGCCTGTTGAGAATTTAGGAGTTGGAATGTATTCTTCCTTGATGGGTACTTTCGATCTTCCTCCTCCTATGGTGCATATTAATGCTATTTCATCCTCCAAGGCTCCCCTTCGAAGAGAGTTCTTCAGAACTCATTATTTTTCAAACCCTTGGACCTTACCTTCCCCTACTGCCACATTAGCGGAAGGTCAAGTGGGTGGAATGGAATTTCCTATTTCTACAGCTGAGATTGCGTATCAGTCTATTGTTGACTCTGCAGAAACCATCCCAACTCCTCTTTCACCGGAAGAGTTGGATGGTGATGTGGCTCCGGCTTGGACGCTTAGTTCTTCTTCAGCCCAGGATTGCCTTGATACCACTCTTCCATCTGAAGAGGCCATCCTGGAAGCCATGACAGGTATAGATAGACCGTGGGATGATTTGCATCATCGGTCTTACTTCTTACCTGATTTGAGCAAAGTTGAAACAAGTTTTCCGAGTCCTCCGTCTCCTGGTCCTGTTCACCCAGTCTTGAACCCTTTGGCACCAACACAGGTTTATGCTGAAGGGAACATGGCTGTGATCTCTCCTACTATCCCGGTGAACATTTCCAGGGATCCCAATATTATCGAGAATGTCTTCATTGGAGCTGAATGTTCCCATGAAGAGGTTCAAATTTACACCGAGCTCTTCAAAGAGTATAGGGATGTATTTGCTTGGTCTTATGAGGAAATGCTTGGCATAGACCCATCTATTGTCCAGCATGAGATCAAGACGTATGAAAACGCTAAGTCGGTCAGGCAAAAACTTCGTCCGGTTAATCCTAGGAAGGCAGCAGCTATCAAAGCTGAAGTTGAAAAGCTGCTTAAGGCGGGATTCATTTTCCCAGTTCCTCTGACTGAATGGGTTTCAAACCCCGTTCCGGTAGATAAAAAGAAAGGAACGATTCGAGTGTGCATCGATTTCAGAGACCTAAATAAGGCATGTCCTAAAGACAATTACCCCACACCATTCATCGATCAGATCATTGACGAGTGTGCCGGTAACGAGATTTTCTCCTTCATGGACGGTTTCTCCGGATATAATCAAATTACTATCCGTCCCGAAGATCAACATAAGACTGCATTTATTTGTCCCTGGGGTACGTTTGCATACAAGAAGATGCCTTTTGGTCTTAAAAATGCTGGGGCTACCTTTCAGCGGGCCATGTCTTACGCCTTCCACGACATCAAGAATATTATCGAGGCATACTTAGATGATCTAGCTGCTCATTCTCGAAAGAGGATGGATCATCCTGGTCACCTCCGGAAAATATTTGAAAGATGTCGTTTTTATAAGATTCGATTGAATCCGAACAAGTGCATTTTCGCGGTTACATCCGGTCGGCTATTGGGATTCATTGTGTCTAGGGAAGGGATAAGGGTAGATCCCTTCAAGGTTGAGGCAATACTTCGGTTGCCTCCCCCGTCTTCAATCCGTCAGCTTCAAAGTCTACAAGGAAAGTCTAATTTTCTTCGGAGGTTTATCGTCAATTATGCTGAAGTTACAAAGGGATTTATGAGACTATTGAAGAAAGGAGTTCCTTTTCTTTGGGATGACTACGCTCAACGCTCATTCGATGCCTTGAAGAAAGCATTGACCTCTGCTCCTTTATTGAGTCCACCTGATTATAGCAGGGATTTCCTTTTGTATCTGGCAGCAACAGAATCTACCATCGATATGGTTCTGGTTCAGGAAGATGATTCTCTTGCAGAGCATGTTATTTACTACCTAAGTCGAGGATTGGTAGGACCTGAACTCAGGTACACTCCGATAGAAAAATTAGCTTTAGCAGCAGTTCATGCTGTGCAGCGACTCCGGCATTACATTATTCTTCGCAAAACTTATGTTTTGGCAACTGCCAATCCTTTTCAGTTTGTCCTCAGCAGGCGAGTGATTGGGGGCAAATACAATAGATGGATTGTGATTTTACAGGAATTTGATCTTGAGTTCATGTCTGCCAAATCCAAGAAATCATTAGTTTTCGCGGAATTGATCTCCGAGTTGCCCTGTGGAGAAGAGATGATCTATGATGAGTCCTTTCCGGACGAACACTTGTTTCTTATCTCTCCACAGGATCCTTGGTATGGGGATATCATTGTGTATCTCCAGACTGCGAAGTTTCCCTCTACTTTTTCGAAAGATGAGCGTCGTAAACTGCGTCACTTGGCCAAGAATTATTTGATTATTGGTGATGCGTTGTACCGTCGAGGGGTTGATTCAATCCTAAGACGTTGCTTAACTCTCGAAGAAGCTGAGGCTGTGCTCAATGATTCTCACAGTGGAGCTTGTGGGGGTCATTTATCTGGGCTTGCTACAGCCCAAAATATTTTGCGTGTTGGATACTTTTGGCCCTCGATTTTCAAAGATTGTATTGAATCGGTCAAAAATTGTCATCCGTGTCAGGTTTATACTCGAAAAATGCGCGCTCATCTAGCTCCGCATTTTCCAGTCGTTACTGTCGGTCCCTTTACAAAGTGGGGTATTGATTATACTACTTGTAACCCGCCTTCGGCTAAGGGTCACAAGTACATTATTGTAGCAGTAGACTACTTTATGAAGTGGGTCGAGGCTATGCCTACTTTTGGGAATGATGGTGAGACTGCAGCTCTTTTTCTTTTCAACCAGGCTATCACTCGTTTTGGTATTCCTAGAGAGATTGTCACTGACCATGGCAGTCATTTTCAGAATAGTATGATGGCTGAGTTGGCTCTCAAATTGGGTTTCCGGCAGGAGCATTCATCTCCATATTATCCTCAAGCCAATGGGCAAGTGGAAGCTGTGAATAAATCCTTGAAGACAATTCTTCAAAGGAAAATTGATAAAGCTTGATCCAACTGGCATATTATGCTATATCCTGCACTTTGGGCATACAGGATGTCAGTGAAAACTGCAACTGGCTTTACTCCGTTTCAGCTAGTGCACGGGTTGGAATCCGTATTTCCCATTGAATGTGAGATTCCTTCTCTTAAGTTAGTTGTTGAACTTCTTCCTGACACTTCTAGTCTTGAAGAACGGCTCCTTCATCTGGAACATCTCGATGAGCAGCGTCGGGATGCCGCCACGATGAATGAAGCGCATAAAAACCGAGTTAAAGTTCAGTACAATAAGGCGGTCAAGCCTAGGGTCTTTTCGGAAGGTGACCTTGTTTTGGTCTATGCCCAAGAAAAAGATGTCCTGGGGGCAGGAAAGTTTAAGTCTATGTGGTATGGCCCCTATATCGTTAAAAAAGTCCTTAAGAAAGGATCATATACCTTGGTTGATTTCGAAGGGAACGAGTTGCCGGAGCCCCGAAATGGGCTCTATTTGAAGAAGTATTATGCCTAGGCTTCGACCTGGCATGTTGCTTTTGTATATAGTAGTTTTTTCTTTGTACATATCTGGTTTATTTTCGATCTTTGATGAGTTGGTGATGTTTTTGATCTTCTTTGGCAAGTTGTGTTGGATGTCATGAGTCATTTTGGTTTCGTCGATGGTGCTAGTAGACACACTCGAAACTTAGCTTCCGCAGCTTGGGTGCTTCATTATCCATCCGGTCAACTGTTAGTATCAAGAGCGGTCTACATTGGTCCTGCTTCCAATAATATAGCAGAATACACTGCAGTTGTTCATCTACTCTCGGAGGCAATATCTTTGGGTGTTGTTTCGTTGGTAGTTTTCTTGGACTCTCAGCTAGTGGTGTCGCAGTTGAACAATACTTATCGGGTATGAGATCCATTTTTATTACGATTGTTCTTGAGGGTACGTTGGTTACAAAGGTCATTTCAATTTTTAACTTTCATTCATATTCCTCTAGCTGACAATTGGTTTGCTGACTCATTAGCTAATCAAGCATTGGATTGGCATATTAATCATTCCATACATTAAAATTTTAATCATCAAAAACATAATACATTTTGATACATTTATCACATCACATCAAATATCGTTGTATATATATCATCAGAGTGTTCAAAAACTTTACAAAATTTGGATCCATAAGGTCATACAAAACTTGGGCTTATGCCCCGATAATGTTCAGTCTCAAAAAATAATATACAATTATCTAATACATAATATCTGTCTACTCCTGAGGTCCCTGCCCAGAAGTCGTGTTCCTATAGAACGTGACTGCGGTGGCAACTCGGCGGAATAATCGTACCCAGTCTCGGGGCACTCCTACCACCCGTCTCTGGATGGCTTCCGGTAGGTCTTCAACGGAAGCCATAGGTATTTGGCGGGTTAACCCCTCCAAATTCCTCTGCACAGCCTGGAGGGTCCTATCTGAATCCACTGTATCTGCTTCGCCCCTGCGGCGCTTGTGGCGCGGGAGACCCTCAGGTCGAACTGGTCCAACATCTAAATCATAATCATTTTGAATTGTCAGTCATTATGAATCCAATCAAAAACATGCTTGTTTTTCATTTTTTCATATATATTTGAAAAAATCCAAAAAAAATTATATAAGTCAAAAAAATTTGCAAACTTACCGACTGTGCCCCATGCTGTGCCTGGTGGAAGAACTAGATCTGGATCTCCACGAAAGTCCATCCCGGCATAGGGATAGTCGTCCACCGTGATGATTTTTTCTCCCCACCAACGAAAGAACTCATCGTCCCATGTGGTCCAGGGTACTTCACTACCCCCCAATCTCTTCATCATGTCCGCCCAACAAGCAATTCTTAGGTCCCGCGAGCTACTGATGGTGGAGATAACTCTAGGTCTCAATGCTGGTATCTTCTCAAAGAAGAATGTTGTCAAAATTGTACCGTAGCCAAAGTGTTTGGTCTTTGCTTGGTGGATTGAGGTCAACTGTTGCTTCATGTTCAGTAATAGGGCTGTGCACCAATCATACACATGAGTCAAACATTCTACTGCTATGCTCATTTGTGTCCTGGACGCCTGATGTAGGGAGGCAGATCCTGCCACTCTGTCGATGGTGAAAAGGAGGATTTTCAAGTGCAAATCCCGTAAATCTTTAATTGCAATCTGAGTTCCAACCTTTTTGGAACCCTCTACGCAATACACGCGGACATAGTCTTCCACGGTTAACCCTCCTAGGGGCTTCCCGTGCAAGTCTACTGGTTCTCCCCTCCAGGAGAGTCCAGTAATAAAGTATATGTCTTCCACTTCAATGTGTACTAGCATCTGATCTATCACGAAACAATCTTGGTCTGGTTCCCAGTAATTGACAAGCATTTCTAGCAACCGAGGATTGCTTTTCATATTTGGCATTTTGAAGAATTTGAACAATCCGCAATTCCGAAGGATATTTTGCGCTGCTCTATCTTGCATGACCTCTTGATCAATTGTGCTATGCTCACGTTCTCTCCATGAGATTGTCATCATGTCAAATTTCATTAAATCATGCATTAGCCACGCATTTTAAGTTTCGGACCTGCGCATACGCGACTTTCCTGTTATGAACCCGCGTATGCGCAAATCCGCATTTTTTAGCAAGGGTTTTAATGGTAAAATTCACTAAATTTTAAATTCTAAATGGACAAAATGATTTGCAAGGATGATTGAGGAGCCTACCTGAAAATTCGGTGCGATTCGATGGTCGGTTGTTCCTGATTTGACGAAAGAATTTTTTTGCTCCAGAGCACTTTTTCCAAATCAACAATGCAATAATGAACCAAATATGAGGTAACTTGTTTATTTATGGCTAAAAAGTTGAAAATTTTGGCAAAAATTTGTTATGATTAATTTTTTGATCTATCTTAAGATGCATAACCCGGATGCTTGGAAGTGCCCATTTTGGTATGTTTTCAGGTACATTTTGACGATTTTGAGATTTTTCCCGGTTTTTGATCCATGATTACCGACTCGTCACAGCAGGTATATGATCTTCACTGGCATATAGGTTAGGTAAATCACTCTCCGTTGCATCTTGCATACTAGCCTCCATATTGATCACTTGCCTTAGGGTCGATCCCATCAGGTCATGAGTATTACACCCGTTTCACTCGCTGATTACTTAATCATGACTTGATGGTAGAGCCTTCCTTTACATGGGCTTCCTAGTTAGTTCCTCGCTATCACTTGTTGCCCATGCTGCGTTTTATGTAGGCTCGGGAGTCCTCTTTAGTCCCGCCATGTCTTATGTGTTGAAGCTTCATTCTTCTTCTTCATCGCTATCATTTTTTTCTGGCTTTTACCTTAGAGGCTCCCTGGTATCGTTAAGTTGTATTACTGCATTGCATATTGGCTGCTTGTTTATCCTGGCCTTTAGCCGGCTTCATTTGGACTCGATTTTTAAGCCAACTTTTGACCTTGACTCTCTGTACAAGTTAACCATTGCATGCACTTAGCTATCACGACTTGACACTTTTGTACCCATGGATGGAACGTTCCTTTGAGTATCGCTTACCAGTTTTCGCCACCTTGCATTGAGCATAGGATTGTTCCAATCCCAGGAACTAGTGCATCTGATTTTTTGATACTCGTTCTATCCATTGTACCATAGCATTATTTTATTCTTTTTCAGGCTTATTATATGAAAAAGACAAAAAAATCAAATATAACAAAAAGAGCGGGAACAAGATGTATCTTCGTTGTTTTGATGGCAGTACAGAGTCAGTTTGTCGCCCTTGAACAAAGCACATATACTTATATATATTTCCTTCATTTGGGATGGTTTTAGTTTTTGACCTAGGTTTAGCCTTTACCATGTTTCACTTATCAGTTCTCCCTCGGTTGGTTATCTCTTCCAATCATATGGAGAGTTTTTTTTGCCTCCTGCATAACATACTTATACAGTGTCACTTTTTACTGCCATGGTCATCATGAGTCGTGCTTTTGTTCAAGGGAAGTTTTAACCAGAGTCGGCCATTCTGCGGTGTCTCTTGACTCATTATTCAGTCGGCCTTCCCAATCTGGTCAGTATCTTGTTCTATCACATCCGATGTTTTGATCTTCTGCTCGTGCTGGTTTGAGAAGGTCCCCATTGACTTCTTGCCGGCGGGTTTGTCTCTTATCAACTACGACACATTGCTCTGAGAGCAAACCTAGAGCCGCACCCTGGGCCTATTTCCATCATTGATAGGTGACCTTGTGCTCAGCATTTGATCATCATTATGGGTCTTTGACTGAGTGGTTTCCCCTGTGTTCGACGTCAGCACACATTATCACACTTGGGATTCGTGCAGTACCTTGATTTCCATTTGACCCTATCGGTGGATATCTCGCCTCTGTGTCAGCTTTCATTATTGGTTGGTTCAGAGGGTTTATTCCGTGCGCTAGCTTCATCTTGTGCATGTCGGAAACGTACTTCGGTTTTGGTTCCATCACTCTACTTCATCCGATTCCTTCCAAATCTTGGCCTGCGGGTTACACTCGCGCTGGAATGATGTGGGATGCCTTAATTCCTTCCTTCCAGCAGATCTTTTCCCATCGACTCTGACTCATTGCTCTGAGAATAAGGTCTAGAGTCTTTTTGTCAGTACCTTAGGGTTTGCAGTCATCAGTGGTAGACTCTTCGCTATCGACAGTGGGGATTCATCATTGCCTCCTGATTGGTAGATTCTTTCAAGTGTTCGACTTCAACTCATTCATTCGCACTTGCTAGATTGTACTGGGGCACCTTGACACTCATTTTCATTATCGGTGGGTTGTCTCGCGTTGGTTAACGGTATACATCATTGACCAGTAATCCAACAATTTCTCACATGGTCGACTTCAACTCATTTATTCCCATTGTGTAGAATTGTGCCATAGTGATCGGTGAAGACCTCGGGTTGCATCAAAATTTCTCAGTTCACTTTTGACAGTCCATTTAGTTTCTGCCAGTGATGTTGTCCACCCTTATATGTTGCAGTTCAGTACAGCAGCATCTTATATGTTGGCTCCCGAGTTGCGTGATTGTACCATTTGTTCCACCTCTTATGATTTGGTACTTGGAGATTCAGTTACTTATTTGATCAGACATCCAGTTGCAGCATCTTTGATCAGCTTTTTATATGTGATACTTGGACATTGATTCAGACTTACACTTCCGGGCCATGCTTAGATGATTCATTATGTACTTTCAGTTCAGTTATACTTGTATACATGTTGGATCTATTCAGTACTTTCTATATGATGTATTTTTTACTGAGCATGGGTATGCCCACCTCAGCATGAGTTGACTCTCTGTTTTCTTTCATTGGTTTTTGGCAGGCTGAAATCTGGTGAAGTCCTCTCTTGTTCTTGCGAAGTTCTTTCTATGTGCATAATACATTTCGGCCATCATGTACCCCTTCTGACCTCATATATTAGGGGACATCTGTTATAGCATCCTTTCTTACCTTCATATGATTCATGATTGCTTTTAT
The DNA here is from genome assembly GCA_034641835.2 of Pinus albicaulis. Classification (NCBI taxonomy): domain Eukaryota; kingdom Viridiplantae; phylum Streptophyta; class Pinopsida; order Pinales; family Pinaceae; genus Pinus; species Pinus albicaulis. Next base: position 737,147,456 of record CM076570.1, on the reverse strand, counting down.
GGCTTTGGGCACCCATTCCTACAGACTTGGACAAATTCACTTAAAAATAGTGTAAAAATCCCCATACGCGATTATGCCCAGACTTTTTCGCGTGTATACGCGAGTCCAACTGTACTTTTCCGCGTATGCCATTAAAATCATTAAAAAATATATAAAAATTCCCTATTTTCGGGCTAGGTTGATGGTTACTCAGGTAGTTCAACCACCCCAGCACGTGGCCAACTGTTTCCAACTGTTGAAACTACTTGGAGGGAGTATAAAGCCCCTCATGTGTATGGCCTAAGGGGGAGAGAGAATTATTGATATTATACTTTGTTGGTATTCCCTATCCAAGTCTGAATTCCCGTGCCTCCTGCACTTCCCAGTTCATTACAAGAAACCTTTGTTTCTTGGAGATGCTCATTCCTTTATATGTCATCTCGTATGCACTAGTTCGGAAGGAATCTTAGCGAGGCAAGGGTGGGACGGATCCGGACGACGGTCTGCTCGAAGATCGTGGAAGGATTCAGGTGATCTCTCCACTCGTTATTTCTGTACATGCTATTTATAATACAGAAGTACCATCTTGTTCCCGAAATATACATGTTAGCGTCTACTTACATATATGAGAAAATTGTTATTTAAGCATTCATTATGGTTTATCTGATGTTTTATATGGATTTCACTAACATTTAGAGTAGATATATGCTGTACAACCGGTTCTTCATGCTTGTTTCTTCTAGTCTTTCAGGTTAAGAAGGAAGGACGATTGCTGGGGGTTTGGACCCCGCGGGATCTGCTTCAACCGTAGGACCTACGGGTAACTTCCTCATTCTACTCTATTTAATTTTTCATGAACATGTATGGTTGTGTGAGTCCTTCTTAAGTAGAATGCCCCTGCTCTGTGGAGGTTGTAACCCAACGAACCTCTAGGGTGATTTTCCCCGAAACATTTACTGTTCTATATATCTTTCCTATACCTTTCATGTTCTGTTGTATCAATTCCATCCAACCAAATAAACAAATAAACACCTGCACTTAATAACTAGTCTAAAACCAATACTCAAAGCACACAAGATAAACCTTTGCAAACAAACTTTTGAGAGATCCCTCTCTGAGAACAGGAGGACTAGATCCTGTAACTCTAAAGATTGGTTCTGATGTTGCCTTGTCTTTTGATTTTCCAAACTATCAAAACACTGGACACCAACAGGCTCTTCAAAGTATAATTATGAAAAAGTGAGTATACATTCCATATAGTATGGAAACAATACTCATAAGGGATTATGTAATTAAATGGGTCTAGTTTTAGGCTCATTATAGGGAATATAGCTAGATGATTGAATGAAATCATGGGAATGCATATTTAAAGAAACTCTTGATTATGATTCATGTATACTGAATCTTGTAAAATAAGTTGATCATAAAATGTATTGAGTAATTTTTTCATATTTTTGTAGGATTCTTAAAAGAAAATTTTGACTTACTCAAGAATGAATAAAGTTCTAAGAAATTCTCACTAGATTATATAGAATATTGACTAACATCCTACATAGTCTCCGGAAGAAAAAATGTAACTTGGTAATCAAGTTTGATCCTTGGGAATTCTAATGCATGAAGGAAGATGTGTATATGGGGATAGACCATGAGCATGTTGATACTTTTCTGAGAAGGTCATATTGATGAGGTAAGTCTGATATTGATGATTTTATTGGTTATATGGTTAGCATATTGTTTTTCTACCTAGAAATATATTGCAGGAATATATGAATAATGTTGAGGCAAGCTCAACATATCATATTAGGAAATTATAAATTCAAGATGCTTTCATATTTGGATTGAAAGGTAGAAGCGCTAGAAGATAACATGAATATCAATCTCGAACAAAGAAGATCACTTTCATAAGGAATTTATGATTAGCTTTAATTTTGGTATGGCTCAATATAATGCCTTTAGTGTTGATGACAAGATGAAAGTGATGCCTTGGAACCTGTCACAAGAATGAAAATTATGGATCTATGATATCCAAGAAGGAATAAAGCTCGATACAATGAGAAGGAAAGAGGGATCCATGCAGCTATAAAAGATGATTAGCTAGATCTCTTATGAAATCAATCTATAAGGCTTGTGGTGTTGACTTCCCAGTTTTAAAGGAAGTGAGGAATATCCTCTAGTTTTTAGAGGAAGTAAAGTAGTATCCTTGAATAGGAGTAAGGATCTATTCTATAATCAAAATTGGAATGGGGATATCTTCTCTGGTTGAGAGGGAGTGATGATGGACATCACATGTGCATTCTCTTCTTCATGCATCATGCACTTGACCAGGACTAACTACCATAAGTCTAAGTAAAGGCCATGAAGATAGAATGGTGGAGGATTGTATAAGAATTTTTGGTTTCCTTGAGGATGGAAAATCCAAGAAAGGAAAGGTGCTGACATTATTTGAAGATAAGACGGGTATGCAATATAAGGGTGGTCGAAGAGGATTGATATTCTTTGGATTTGGGAATGGAAATCCAAGATAAGCATATTCCTAAAATCACATACCTTGTGAACATCCAGGTGGGTTATGTGCCTTGTAGAGGTAGTTTGATATCACACATAAAGCCTTCCAGCATAATACTCTTGAATTAATTAGAGCATGTCTAGTTAGGCCTTAGAGACAATGTTGGTCATGATTTTGATGCTTACAATTGGCTTATCAATCCAACTCTTTTTATGATAAATCTTCATTTTGATAATTATGTTGTACTAGTTGTACAATTATGAATATCTCCCTAGTTAAGAGCGAGTGTTGGAAATGTAACTAGTTTTGGTCTTCATAATTTTTGTTTTACTCATTTCAATATGTATCATATGTAACAAAAAAATAAAAACAAAAAAAAAATATTATTTTAAAGCATGGGTTTCATGTTATTTAGTGATGGAATTCTCGGTAAAAACATGTTCTTCGTGCTTCTAGGGTTTATTAGGTCATAGGATTTATATTCATGAGTAAAGAGAGTCAACATCGTGTTTATAAGACCCTTCCAGGAAAAACATATCTTAAGAAAAGAATTTATTTTGAGTCTAGAAGGTCCTGAAAACCTCCAAAGTACAAGTTGGCCCTGGCGGCTTCGAGTCGGCCTAAAGGATTTATTTTCACCCCTTTGAAAGGTTATATAAAGGAGCAGATTTGGCCTCATTTGGCACTCACTCACTCGCAATTTATATCTCAAGAGAAGAATTTTTATCTAAGGATAGAGGAAGGAAGAAAGTAGGAGTGAAGGTATAGAAGGAAAAATGAATCCATGAAGTCAAAGAAAATTGTTTTTGGGCTCTATCTCTCTCACACATGTGAAGTTATAGGGTTTATTCAGCTACAAAGGAGGTCAAAATTCTAGGTATGAGTTATAGTAGGATAATTAGTTGTATTAAGTTGATGGGAGAGGAAATACTTTGTTTTCATCTCATATACCTTAGGAGAATTTGACTTGTTCAAAGAAGGATCTCTTGAAGAAGCTAGATTAGGGTTCCTGCAACAATTGCAGCATGAAGTTGCAGGGTCAAAGTTGCTAGAAGTTGTTTGATGTAAGATTGAGTTGTGGTGATTTTATTTTCTTGGAATGGTTGACTTGGTACTTGAAGGAGGAATTCACCCTAGGGTTTGGTTCTTTATTGACTCATTTGAAGCAGATTTTATAAGAAGAGAAGAGTTTCTTGGGTTTTGCCCTAGATTGGAGCCTAATATTTTTGTCCACTATCTTTATTTTCTTTCTCTTGATACTTTTTTGGTGATATGGATCTAATAAATAAAAATAATAATAATAAATTTTCACAATAAATTATGAAATTTAAGGAAAATTGGAAATAACATCTTCCACATACTGTGTTTTCCAACAACTTCAACACATGTTGATCCACATGCCTTGGCTCAACCATAAACTGATCAACTTCCTTTATTGATTCCATCATCATGGATACTTTCTAGTTACCACTTGATAGTAGGAAAAATAAACTTTTCAAATAATTCAATTCATAAATACTTCTACGGAATTCAATTTTAATCTAGATGGAATTCGAAATGGGAATTCTACCTAGCTATGTTGTAAACGAGTTCTATCATTCTTTTTTACTTACTCTACAATCTCTCATCCAAGTGAAATTCCTTCCAATTTGGATTACATGCAAATATTTCATTTTTCACTCAAATAATTTTATAAATTAATATTCTTCATTCAAACAAACAGTTGCATGCATTGATCAACTGGATCAATTCGCCCATCCCGCAATTTCTTGTTGACATGTTATACCATTTTATTTGTACATCATCAATGTTAGGCCTCTGTAATTTAGTAGAGTGGCAAGACTAAATGCTGCAAAGACTACATCAAAAACCACTTTGGGATTCTAGGATCTAGCCCTCCTGAATACAGAGAGGGATCTCTCTATAAGTGCAAAGATTGATTTATCTTTAAGGCTTTTGGTATGATATTAGGCCAGTTATTAAGAACAAGGGTTTTTTTGTTTGTTTGTTTGGTCAAGTATGATCTTTAATTGGATGGAATATCACAAAATGAAAGAGTTTCTGAAGTATGAAGATGCAAGTATATTGAGAAGTGTTCAACAAATAGGATTAGTGTGAAGCAGCTTTAATCCATCGGGCAATGGAGTCACAAAAGGGTTTAATTGTACAACAATTTCAAGAGTGGTCCAAGGGGCAAGTAATCTATATCAAAAGATCCTTTAGATTTAAATGATGGAGTGGAACATTAAAAGTGTTGAGAAAGTGGAAAAAGCCAATAATTTCAACAAGGATTTATCAACTTTCCATACAAGAAAATCCTTTTTAAGCAACTGTTTGAAACCAACCAAAGGATAGGGTTAACCATATACTTCTTTGGACAAGCATGTATTAAAGCTAACTTATCGGAAAACAATCCAGTAATCTCACCAGACTACTTTCAGAAGGGATGAAAACAGATAAGAAAACAAAGTGCAGCTTAAGATCAGGCCAGATATATTACAATCATGGTCTACTTTTAGCATACTCTTAGGGAAACTTTCAAAAAACCTTTGGAGAAAGAACAAGAAGACAGGGCAAACCATAAACTTTCCTAGTTTAACTCTACTTAGCATGTAATCAAAATATCATTCAAGAACTTCCTCTCAAGTTTTTCACATCAAGACATGGACTAACCAACATTCCTTGATAATGTTTACAATTAATTTAAGTCATTCCCAAATATCACAATTAGCCGAAAACATATAGATAAAGCTTATCAGTGAGAGTAGGGTACTTTTAACAGTAAATCCTAGCTCTATGCTTGCTGCTCTTTATCAAAGAAAAGTGAACAAAATGGCATACATGAAAGGAAAACAAGAACAATAAGAGGTACTTCACCAACGATATAGACCAGGATCCCAAGAATCAGCTTGTATATTGATTGTTAATCCAATTACAAACTACATGTCCAATGTTTCATCACAGCAACAACTTCTCTTCTCAGCCTAACTTCTTCAATAACTTAACAGAGCTTTAGAGCTTCAGGACTTATTTACATTCAACAATGATTCAATACAGAAACTATTACATCAGATTCCAATAACCAACCCTTTACAATGTGCTCCTCAAGGATATTTTATAAGAAATGAGGAGGTGGAAGAGTTTCTAGGGTTCAAGTATCATTAATTTCATACTAAATGCAATTCCTAGCCTTGAAAAACATGAAAGGCATAAGGTAGGAATGCATTGAATTAAAACTCTGTTTCATTTACTCTGTTTCTGATTTTTAGGCTTAGGGGGCAAAAAGATTGACTTTAAGGCTCTTTTTGTCTTTTACAATAACTTTACTCATAGTTTAAAATATATTCTTTGGTTTGAAATAACTGTTTAGCTGTCTTTAGGCAAATATCTTCTGACTGGGAAATAACTATGCCTTCTTTTGATTTATTGAGAGTGGTAGGTGGCACTTTGGTAGCTGAAAGGATATTTTAGCCTCTGATGTGGCACTGGAGGTCTTATTTACTGATATTTTTCTCTGTTTAACCTTAAAACACTTTAATCTGTTCTTGAGCTATGTTTAGGCTTAATTAAGTCTTGATCTTTGTTTTCAGGTCTCTGTTCTTTAACATTGTCTTTAACTCTTTGATCTATGGATTAAAAACCATGATCTTCCAACTTTGGCTTTAATCCCTTTAAAATCTGATTAGAATCTTTAATTCTTCGGATTATGCTTTCATCCTGTGTCTTCAATGCTGATACACTTTACTATTCTTTGTTTATACAGGTACAGATGGCTTTCTGTTATTGGAGGGTTTATGTTAAACCCTGGATCATGATCCAGTTGATTTAAACTTGGATTTCAAACCTTGTATATCCTTTCTTCTTTGATTTTTAAGCTACAGCGTCATTCTCGGCCTAAAATGTCACCTGACTGTGACTGTGGAAATACACAGAGCAACCACCATTAAATCCTGCAAAAAACACAACAAATTGTTAAGAAAACCTGCGGATGATGGTTTAACTACATTTAGAGGTTTGGTGGAGGAGGTTTGGAGTTGTACGAAATGGGAAAATGCAATGATAGGAGGAAAAAACCCTGGCAGAACAGCTAACCAGGTGCAGATGGAGTTTGGGCGCGTCAACGAACAGGAGCTGTTCGATTAGATCAATCAACGGGTGAGATCGTTCGATGAAGTCACTGGGGAGAATGGATGAAGGCAAATGAATTGGGGTAGCGATATAATGAGAGTCGTTCGATCTCAGATATTGACGGCTGAGATAAAAAATGAAATTATTCGGGAGTAAGTTAGGTGAAAAATAAAATGGGGGTGAGATTAAATCAGAACCATTTGATCTTTAGAGATCGATGGCTAGGATCAAGTCAAGAGAAACATTGTGGGGGGCGACGGTTTGGCGGAAAACCAGAAATGGTTTTCGCGCAGCGAAATGGGGGGGAGGTGGCATTTCCAAAAAAAATATGATTCCATACATCGCTTGCCGCGTGTCCCTTCCAATACCTCCCATATCACGCTGAAGTAGCTTTGTGCGAGGAGGTCCAAAAAATTGTGCGAGATTAATCGGTGATCGTTGCATCTGGGGCCCCAGATCTGACGGTGTGGAAGAAACGCGATGGGTTGAAAGTTGTGGGGTATTAAAGGTAAGAAGGGTCCATGGTGATGTGGGATATTTTTTCGTGGAGTGAACGAGCGTCATATGAGCTTAAACGGTTGGGACAGATACTGGCCGTTGGATCTAATAAATTGGGTGTTGAAGATTGAAAGGAGGATGGGCAGATGAAAAGCGGAGGATGGATGGCCCGATGGTCGTTGATCAGTTTAGATCAACAGTCCAGATTTATTTAAAACATATCGTAGGGGAAATGAAAAAATAAAGGAAAGAAGGGTTTGGAAGAGGGTTTTTTGGCCCTTTAGCGCCCGATTGCGAGGCTAAGGACATATGAGGAAGAGGGTTTAAAAGCCATAATCTGTCGGGGGCTTAAGAACTTATCATGTAAAAGGATTGTTTTTAAGGCCAAAAATAGGGTTTTTAAATCCAAATAAGGGTTACGATAGGTGAGATAAGGGTTTTCTAAACCAGATAAAGGGAAATATATGGCTTAAAAGAGGGTTTTAATGGTTTGGAGGTTAAAATGAAGGTATTAGAGGGATTTTTGTAAAGGGAATAAGGGTGAAAATGAAATTATTGGTGAGTGAAAAGGAGGAATGAAATGATGGAAAATGAAGCCTCATGAGCAGTTTTTCTTAGTAAACAGCAGGTACTTTAGGACTAATAGTGAAACAGCAGTGAAGATTAACTCAGAGGGTAAAGAAAATCATAAGACTTCAAAAGATGATAGATTTTTCAAAGGAAACTATCTCTTGAAGGCTAAACAAGATTTAGCCACCATTTGATATGAAAAAAATTTTATAGGTGGCTAACAGTGGCTCCACATGGGGATGGCACCTTCTTGAAGGTGTCAAGAACTTTAGAAAAGTTATCTCTGGAAGCTGATCAGTGCCTTGCACTTGATAATTTCTTGTTTATCAGCTACTAACAAGATGATTAGAACTTTTTACATCAGCAGAAAAAAAAATTTCCAGACAACTACCTACCCAACCTATTTCCTAACCATTTTTCTTCTTCAGAGTGCATTTAGATTGGAAAACTCTTTTCATCAACATTTTATTCTTTTATTGAAAACATAAAACTAATATATTTCTACTCTTATTCCTCCATGAGTTTAGATTAAACAATTTAACTCATAAGTTTCTCTACCTAACTACAATCTGTCAGGATTAGACTATCCGACAGATCTTTATTCTCTATTTTCTAAAACAGGAAATTTAAAATCAGGCAAGCCAGGATTAAGCAGTTTGACTTGCTACAGATCTATGGCATAAAAACAAGCTGCACATAGACTAAAATTTGCAAGAAAACAAAATTGTGAAGGCTTAAGATCTGAAAATAAAAAACATCCTTCATTATTCTTCAGCTCTGGTTTTGATTTTGTTTGAACTGTCTTCTTTTTACTTTCACTGATTCGAGTTCTGAGCTTATTGGAACCAGTTTGTTTTCTATCTTTGGCTCAACATTTAATCTAATTAGAGCCATCCTTATTTAAAATTCATAGGTTCAGGTTTTGAATTTGTTTGAACCTTTCTTTTCTATCCTAATCCACCTTACTGATAAGCCAAGATTGAGTTTTTTGGAAAATCTTATTCACTAACCTATCAACAGAAAATTGAAAAGCTAATTAGTCATGGTTAGGTTGTATGACTAACTAGAAGTGTGTTTTTTAGGAGTGGCATTTGAGCTTGCACACTTTCAGACATTGTTTCTCTTTTTTGGTATGGAGATATACCTTTCTTGTTTTTATCTGCCCTCTTTTCTCTTCTATTGTTTTTGTATTTTAATTTTTCTAACTTTGAATGCAATGTTTTGAAAATGGTAATTTACAATGGAAAGTAAAAATCCTTGTAACTCGTAACTCTTGACAGAAGTAATGCTTGAGCATCCTGCCATTGACAAGACCTCCAAGAAGTTCAGTCCCATTCAATTCCTGCAAGAAATAAGAATTGTTACCAGTAGTAGAATGAATGAGATAAGGGCCTAGCCATAAGTTATCAAATTTTCCATGTTTTCCCTTATCTTCTCTCCTGGAATCCCACTTCAAAAATTTGTTACCAATGCTGAAATCACTGGCATTTGTCCTTTTATCAAATAACTTCTTGATGTTTTCTTACTTGTGTAGAGCTCTGTTGTAGACTTCGTCTCTGGTTTTTTGAAGATGTATAGTCTAATTCATTCTTCTCGTCATATCATTTTCCTCAAACTGCACTTCTTGGATCAGCTTTATGACCGGCACTCCTAGACTGGTTGGAAAAATTGCATCTGCTCCATAAACTAGCTGGTAGGGTGACATTCCAATTGATTTCTTAAGTGTTAATTTGTCAGCCCATAGTGCATGTACTATCTTGGTGTGCCATGACTTCTTATTATCTTCCAGCAACTTCTTGATTATGTTTACCAAACTCTTGTTTGAGGATTCTGCTAACCCATTACCTTGTGGGTAATAAGCAGTAGAATGGCCCAACGTAATCTGATATTTATGACAGAACTCAACCATCTTTTTGGATCCAAATGCAACAGCATTGTCAGTGATAATCTTCCTAGGACAACCAAATCTAGATAGGATATGATTTTCAAGGAATTTTATGATGACAGAGTCATTGGCTTTCCTGGAAGGGATGGCTTCTATCCATTTGCTAAAGTAGTCTATTTCAGTGAGGATCCATCTATGTTGGGTAGATGAGGGAGGATGGATTTCCCCAATGAAGTCTAGACCCCACTGTTGAAAAGGAGCTTCAACAGTGATTGGATACAAAGGTAAGGGAAGCAATTTTCAAAGAGTTGGCATTTGTGACAGGAAATAATCATTTTGTGGACATCTTGAAAGAGGGTGGGCCAATAGTAACTAGATCTAAGTATTTTATTGGCATTTGTCTTCCAATAGAGGTGGCCTCCACATTCTCCTTCATGAAATTCATGCTTGATCTTATCTGCATCATTCTCAGGCAAACATTTAAGCAATAATCCACTAGCATTTTTCCAATATAGACATTTATCTAAAATGCAGTAATTAACAGCTTTCAACTTTAAGAATCTTGCCTTTGTTTTAGACAAACCAGGAGGAACATTCAGATTGAGTAAAACATACAAAATATCAACATACCAAGATGAACACAGAAAATGATATTCAATAATGGGAGTTGACAACTCCTCTTGTTCATCTAATGTATCTAACATGTTTATATCAAAAGCTTCAAAAATAGATTCAGCCATTAATCTTTCTAGTCCTTGGCCTTTTATGAGCGTAGTGGGCTTGATTTCTAAATCATATTCAAGTATCACAGTAATCCACTTTCCTCTTTTTCCATCTGGATCCTGGGTTAAAATGTCTTTTACAATTGAATTTGGCACAAATGCAATTATGTGGGAATGTAAAATGTAAACTTTGAAGTCTTTTAAGGCTTTGACTAGGGCAAAGGCTTGTTTTTCCATGATATTGTACTTCAGAGGTGCATCTCTTAATGCCTTACTAAAGAATGAAATTGGCTGCTCTTGTCCCTTCAAGTTTTTTTGTAATAGGACAGCAGCCACTGTGTGTTCTGATGCAAATGAAAAAATGAAAAAATCTTTTATTAAATTAGGACTAATGAGAACTGGTGTTTTGGTTAATGCTTGTTTTACCAGTTCAAATGATTTCTTTGCCTCTAAGGTCCATTTAACTCCTTCTTTCCTTTTTATCATATTTGTTATGTTCCTAAGGAGTTCAGCTAGATTGGGTATGAACCTTATCAATAAATTAATCTTCCTGATGAAAGATTGAAGTTCCTTGATGTTTCTAGGATGGTTTATTTGCAATATACCATCAATCCTCTTTGGGTCTATCTTTATCCCCTCTTCTGATATGATGAGTCCAAGTAGTTTGCCTTCTTGGAGACCAAGCATTGTTTTCTTTGGATTTAAAGATAACCCAATTTTTTTGCAATTCTCAAAGACGTTTCTCAAGTGTTCAAGGTGTTCTTCATCTGTTTTGGAAAAAATAGTGATGTCATCAAGGTAAATAATGATGAAGAGGCCTAATTCTTCTAAAAATGAAATATCCATGGCTCTCTGAAATGTAGCACCAGCATTCATTAAACCAAAGGGCATTTTCACATACATGAAATTACCCCAAGGTGTGGTAAAAGTTGTTTTAAGTTGATCATCAGGATGTACTAGAATTTGATTGTAACTTGAGAAGCCATCTAACAAATAAATCCTTTTAGAACCAACTACCCTTTGTAAAATGTGGTCCATCTTGGGTAAAGGGTAGTTGTCCTTTATGAGGCTCTATTTAAGTTCCTAAAATCAATACAAAGCCTTATTTCTCCTATATTTTCTTCCTAACTAACACAAGATTGGATACCCAATCTGAATATCTAACAAGGACTATAATTCCAGCATCATGCATTTTCTTAATTTCTTTCTCAACCAGGGGTAATTGAACAGGGTTTATTCTGCACAATTTTTGTCTATAGGGCTTCTGGTTTTCTTTGAGGGGTATCTTATGCTGAATTATCTCTGTATCATATTACTTAAGATCTTCATAACTCCATGCAAATACATCAGAAAATTCTCTAAACAGCTCAATATATTTCAGTTTGATGCGAGATGGCAACGTTTTAGACATTTTGATCATTTTTTGTTTTAGTTCACTGCCTATGTTACATTCTTCTACTTCAGTTTCAATAGGCTCCAGTTTTGGTTTTTTGGCAACATCATTGAAATAAAACAATTCTTCTAATGGGACCAGTCCTTTTGGCAAGCTTTGAGTGTTAGATTGCAGCATTTCTAAATTTTCCTTTTCTAAATCTGTACTAGCCTTTGTGGTATGTTCAAGTTCATTATATAACTGATTTATATCAGAAATCTCAGGAGACTTTACTTCTTCATAAAGTGGGTTTTCTTCAATAAGACAGTCTTGGTCATACTCTGGATTTGAACTTGGTGGCTCAAATTCATTTATGGACTACAGGAAGTCTTCTATTTTTTTATCTCCATCAAACACTTGCCAGTATTTTTCATTGTCTGGGACAGTTGGTCTAAATTTGACTTGGGTGGTGCATTGTTTGGTTTCATAAGGTGTTAGACAAGTTCTAGCAGCAAAGGCTAAACCATTGGCAAGGAAAATCTGGTTTCTTGGGACAAAGATAAGTTTGGATTCATCAAATGTTTTTAATAAGTACATGACATCATTTCTCTAGGCTCTAAGTCTGGGTTGTTTGGCACTATATTCCCTATTCACTTACCTAATAATCAACTTTGAATCCCCATGAACTTTTATCCTTTTGGCCCCTAATTTCTTCAATAAGTGTAGGCCTAAAAGGAGAGCTTCGTACTTTGCTATGTTATTAGAACATTGAAAACTTAACCTGTAGGAATTCCCTTCAGCATGATTATTTTCAGTGTTGTGTATCCATATGCCTTCTCCAGCATTATTCTTCATGCAAGACCCATCAAAATTCATTTCCCAAATAGGATTGGTTTCAGATTTACCAGTGTGACTACCTTCCTCTTTATCTTGTGTGCTTTTCAATTGTTCTTGTAAGCCAGTATTATGTTGAATTTGTTTTAGTTCCTCATGTTCTCCATTATGTTGAGGACTCTCCTATTGACTCTCAAGGTTGACAACCAATGGATTACTGTTTTGTAGCCCTAGACCTGTGATTAGTTTGCTATAATTTTCTGATTTGGAAAACTGTCTTGATACTTTTGTCTTGTCTTCCTCCTTTTCTGTGTCTGCCACTATGTTACAGTGAGGGGTGGCCACTAAGTCAATTAAGGTTTCTTGATCATTGAATGTTTCATGATTGAAGAGAATAAATGAGTCAAGGCCTGTATGCACAGAATAAAGAGGAGAGTTTTCAAGTCTCTCTTGGCTACTAACCACATATTGCATGTGAGATTCCCTATAAATTCTTCTAGTTTGATTAAAAATAGGGATAGTAGCATATGTCATATCCATTTGCAATGTTCCTTATAACTTAGTTCCCCATGATCTTGATAAAAGCATACCATACTTTGGGGGTACATCAGCCACTACAATATCCATCACTAAACACTTGGCTAGAATTTGTGCTAAGTTTACACAGAGGTATTCGATCAAACCTAAGCATTTCACTCTACTTAAGCCAAAGGAATATAAATCTTTGTATGGTCTGGTGATTTCAAGGCCCAAACTCTCAATTACTACTTTGGGAATTAATTTGTGAGAGGCCCCTGATTCATGCATAGCATTGTGTAAAATTTTATCATGAATTTTCAAACTAACATAAAATGGAGGAACTGGCCCTTCTTGGTATCTTCCTTCAATATTAGGACCAAATAAGAGCTCTGGTTGGTCATCATTGAGTTTCACAGTGTCATTATTTTCTCCTAAGTTTAAGGCTTTCAAAATTTGTGATCTATAGACATCTTGGGTGACTAATTCAGTGAGGGGAATAGAGATTTTAATTTTGGAAATTTCCTATTCCAAACTAAAAGGCAGCTGATTTTTTACAATGTTTGTGTCAGCCTTGTTAATCACCACTTTATCAGCAAAATCAGTTTGCTGATTTCCTTTATTTACATTGGTCAAAAAATTTTTAATAGGAGCACTAGCTGAAGTACTAATGCTGCTAAAGTCTGCACTCTGTTTTTCATTAATTTGAGTGCCTTTCTCTTTGTTTTGATCAGAATTTACAGCCACTGTTTTGTCTTTTTGTTTAATGTTTTTGGGTTTGCTCACAGGGCTATCTTTTGTAGATTTGTCAGAGGTTTTGTTCTTGGGAGTTTCTTGATTATTTTTACTTCTAAGGTCATATTCTTTTGGGGTCTCTATGATGACATTTTCCATTTCTTGATAATAACGTTCATCCTCTGCTCTTTTATCATCGTAGGGTGTGTATAGACCTTGTTTTCTATTAATAGGAACATCGAAATGGTCACTACCTACTCCCAACATATTTATATCATCTTCCTCTATTTGTTTAATTGTTTCTTCCACCTCACTTACATAGTTTTCTTGGAAAGGAGGTCTGATATGTTGATCATCCTCTCTTTGTCTGTTTTGCGGTTGATTTCTCCTAAAGTTCTGATTTTGATTTTGAGATTGATTTTGATTTCTGTTTTGGGGAGATGATTGGTTTTCTCTAGCTTGTGCTCTCTCAAGTATGCTCATCTTTTTCATCATCTCTTCCATCATCCTTTCCATTTTTGAGCCAGATGTGGATGGTGCAGATTCTTCTCTAAATGATACTTTCTTTTCATTCCTCATCCTAGCTCTTTTTTCAATCAAATTTACTTCCACAGCTAAAGCTCCCTTCTGCATATCTTCCAAAGTCAAGGGGTCTCTTTCTCTTAGTTTATAGGCCATTTTAGGATCAAATCCTTTAGGAAATTTGGCCAAGGCTGAACCTTGTGGAGGTTTCAAGTCTAGGGGAAGTGCATTATAAACACTATTGAATCTAGTGCAATAATTTTGAACACTTTCCCCAGTGTTTCTTTTGAGGTTGTTGTAGTCTAAAAGTATTTGGAGAGGGTTTTTTCTAACTTCCCATTTGTTTAGAAATAACTAATGGAGAGCTTGGAGATCATTAATACTATTAGGGGTTAAGCCTTTAAACCATTTTCTTGCTTCTCCCCCTAAGCTTTGAGAAAACAATCTGAGTTTGATAGATTCATCATCTATCTCATTTCTATCAAAGTAGTCATTCATTTTATCCACATGTTGTGAAGCAGTAGTAGCACTAATAGCATCATACAATGGCATCTTGGACTGATAGTCCTGTGGCAAATTGACTAAAGGTAAAGGAAGGACTAGAGGGGTATACCATGTTGCCATGATAGGAGGTTGTGGGAAAAATGGGGGGTTTACAGGTGGAGGATGTAAGATGGGATGGGGTTTATGGAATGGTGTGGTTTTAACAGTGGGTGTATGGATAACAGAAGTGGATGGACCAACAAGAGATTGTTGAGCAGATCTAGGATGAGAGAAACCCAATTTATGAAGGAAATGCAAATCAGGCGGGGTAGTTTCTCTACTACCAATGTTCTTACCACTATCTTGGGATAAAGGTGAAGGCTCAAAGTCTATCTGATCTATATCATCAAGTGACCTAGTTCTAAATGGGTTTCTTAAGTCAACTTGTGAATCTTGTAGAGCTGCAAGTTTTTCAGGAACAGAATTATCTCTTTGGACTGGTCTGACAACAGTTGAAGCTTGAGCCTTAGGAGAGTTCCTAAGTATGCTTTCAGGATTATCAACTATCTCAGGAGGGTTTGGGTCAAGATAGGCTCTAGTATGAACTCTTCTAGAAGCCACTATGCTATGTTTTCTGACCCAATAATAAGAAAAGTTTAGCCAAATATGACAATATTTGTTAGGCTAACTGATCTTTTAGCATGACAACTCAATCATTAAATTTTCCTTGACTGATTTTATGTGATGTTATGACAGTAAAGGGTTTCCCAATGGAGTCTTTAGGTCTATTCAGGATTGTGGAGTTTCCAGGTGGATGTTTTAAACTTTTCTATCCACCAACAATATGATTTGGTTTGCTCAATGCATTCCCAAAGGGATCTACAAAGCCTGGAGGGATATTAGGCCTACTGGAGGCCAGTGAAGTCACCAGGTGGAAATTTTAGCTCTTTTGGAGGTAAAATATTTTATGGTCCACCACCATATACCAATATAAAAAAAAAAATGGGTTTTATGAGTTTTTTAGTCCTATAGGTTATGGGAGTGTCCTAAATCTGTTTCAACACTTAGCTATGGTGATGAGACAAACAGAGTTTACTCTTATGGATTAGCTAGCTGATTCCTTCAAGGTTTGATAAGACTCTATGAGAATCCTAAGGGTTACTTAGTTTTTCACTGATTCAAATAAATTCTATAATGATTACCAAGATGCTTGGTTGTGCTTGAAGAAATCTACTTATACTGAACAATGAGTGTTTTGTTTTAAGGATTTTACTCAGATTGTCCCCAGTATGGTCACCAGAAATGTTAGGCATCTGTAATTTAGTAGAGTGGCAAGACTAAATGTTGCAGATACTACATCAAAAACCACTTTGGGATTCTAGGATCTAGCCCTCCTGAATCCAGAGAGGGATCTCTCTATAAGTGCAAAGATTGATTTATCTTTAAGGCTTTTGGTATGATATTAGGCTAGTTATCAAGAACAAAGGTTTTTTTGTTTGTTTGGTTGGTCAGGTATGATCTTTAATTGGATGGAATATCACAAAATGAAAGAGTTTTTGAAGTGTGAAGATGCAAGTATATTGAGAAGTGTTCAGCAGATAGGATTAGTATGAAGCAGCTTTAATCCATTGGGTAATGGAGTCACAAAAGGGTTTAATTGTACAACAATTTCAAGAGTGGTCCAAGGGGCAAGTCATCTATATCAAAAGATCCTTTAGATTTAAATGATGGAGTGGAACATTAAAAGTGTTGAGAAAGTGGAAAAAGCCAATAATTTGAACAAGGATTTATCAACTTTCCATATAGGAAAATCCTTTTTAAGAAACTGCTTGAAACCAACCAAAGGACAGGGCTAACCATAGACTTATTTGGACAAGCTTGTATTAAAGCTAACTTATCAGACAACAATCCAGTAATCTTACCAGACTACTTTCAGAAGGGATGAAAACAGAATAAAAAAAAGTGCAGCTTAAGATCAGGCCAGATATATTACAATCATGGTCTACTTTTAGCATACTCTTAGGGAAACTTTCAAACAACCTTTGGAGAAAGAACTAGAAGACATAGAAAACCATAAACTTTCCTAGTTTAAATCTACTTAGCATGTAATGAAAATATCATTCAAGAACTTCCTCTCAAGTTTTGCACATCAAGACATGGACTAACCAACATTCCTTGATAATGTTTACAATTAATTTAAGTCATTCCCAAATATCACAATTAGCAGAAAACATATAGATGAAGCTTATGAGTGAGAGTAGGGTACTTTTAGCAGTAAATCCTAGCTCTATGCTTGCTGCTCTTTATCAGAGAGAAGTGAACAAAATGGCATACATGAAAGGAAAACAAGAATAGTAAGAGGTACTTCACCAATGATATAGACCAGGATCCCAAGAATCAGCTTGTATATTGATTTTCAATCCAGTTACAAACTACATGTCCAATGTTTCATCACAGCAACAACTTCTCTTCTCAGCCTAACTTCTTCAATAACTTAACAGAGCTTCAGAGCTTCAGGACTTATTTACATTCAACAATAATTCAATACAGCAACTATTACATCAGAGTCCTATAACCAACCCTTTACAATGTGATCCTCAAGGAGATTTTATAAGAAATGAGGAGGTGGAAGAGTTTCTAGGGTTCAAGTATCATTAATTTCGTACTAAATGCAATTCCTAGCCTTAAAAACCATGCAAGGCATAAGGAAGGAATGCATTGAATTACAACTCTGTTTCATTTACTCTGTTTCTGATTTTTAGGCTTAGTGGGCAAAAAGATTGACTTTAAGGCTCTTTTTGTCTTTTACAATAAATTTACTAACAGTTTAAAATATATTCTTTGGTTTGAAATAACTGTTTAGTTGTCTTTAGGCAAATATCTTCTGACTGGGAAATAACTATGCCTTCTTTTTATTTATTGAGAGCAGTAGGTGGCACTTTGGTAGTTGAAAGGATATTTTAGCCTCTGATGTGGCAGTAGAGGTCTTCTTTACTGATATTTTTCTCTGTTTAACCTTAAAACACTTTAATCTGTTCTTGAGCTGTGTTTAGGCTTAATTAAGCCTTGATATTTGTTTTCAGGTCTCTGTTCTTTAACACTATCTTTAACTCTTTGATCTGTGGATTAAAAACCATGATCTTCCAACTTTGGCTTTAATCCCTTTAAACTCTGATTAGAATCTTTAATTCTTCGGATTATGCTTTCATCCTGTGTCTTCAACGCTGATACACTTTACTATTCTTTGTTTATACAGCTATAGATGGATTTCTGTTATTGGATGGTTTTTGTTAAACCCTGGATCATGATCCAGTTGATTTAAACTTGGATTTCAAACCTTGTAGATCCTTTCTTCTTTGATTTTTAAGCCACAAAATTGTCATTCTTGGCCGAAAATGTCACCTGACTGTGACTGTGGAAATACACAGAGCAACCACCATTAAATCCTGCAAAAAACACAACAAATTGTTAAGAAAACCTGTGGATGATGGTTTAGCTGCGTTCAGAGTTTTGGTGGAGGAGGTTTGGAGTTGTGTGAAATGGGAAAATGCAGCGATAGGAGGAAAAAACCCTGGCAGAACAGCTAACCAGGTGCAGATGGATTTTGGGTGCGTCGACGAACAGGAGCCGTTGGATTAGAAAAATCAACGGTTGAGATCGTCTGATGAAGTCACTGGGGAGAATGGATGAAGGAAAACGAATTGGGGTCGCGACATAATGAGATTCGTTTGATCTCAGAGATCGACGGCTAAGATAAAAAAAAAAGTATTCGGGAGTAAGTTAGGTGAAAAATAAAATGGGGGTGAGATTAAATCAGAACCGTTCGATCTTCGGAGATCGACGGCTAGGATCGAGTCGAGAGCAACATCGCGGGGGGCGGCGATTTGGCAGAAAACCAAAAATGGTTTTCGCGCGGTGAAATGGGGGGGAGGTGGCATTGCCAAAAAAAATGTGATTCCATACATCGCTTGCCACGTGTCCCTTCCAATACTGCCCATATCGCGCGGAAGTGGTGCGGTGTGAGGAGGTCCAAAAAATTGCACGAGATTGATCGGTGACCGTTGGATCTGGGGCCCAGATCCGACGGTACAGAAGAAATGCGATGGGTTGAAAGCTGCGGGGTTTAAAAGGTAATCAGGGTCCATGGTGACGTGGGATATTTTGTCGTGGAGCGAACGAGCGTCGGATGAGCTTGAACGGTCGGGACAGATCCTAGCTGTTGGATCTAATAAATCAGGTGGTAGAAGGATGGGCAAATGAAAAGCAAAGGATAGATGGCCCGATGGCCGTTGATCAGTTTAGATCAACAGTCCAGATTTATTTAAAACATATCGTAGGGGAAATGAAAAAATAAAGGAAAGAAGGGTTTGGAAGAGGGTTTTTTGGCCCTTTAGCGCCCGATTGCGAGGCTAAGGACATATGAGGAAGAGGGTTTAAAAGCCATAAGCCCTCGGGGGCTTAAGAACTTATAAGGTAAAAGGACTATTTTTAAGGCCAAAAACACGGTTTTTAAAGCCAAATAAGGGTTCTGATAGGTGAGATAAGGGTTTTCTAAACCAGATAAAGGGAAATATATGGCTTAAAAGAGGGTTTTAATGGTTTGGAGGTTAAAATGAAGGTATTAGAGGGATTTTTGTAAATGGAATAAGGGTGAAAATGAAATTATTGGTGAGTGAAAAGGAGGAACGAAATGATGGAAAATGAAGCCTCATGAGCAGTTTTTCTTAGTAAACAGCAGGTACTTTAGGACTAATAGTGAAACAACAGTGAAGATTAACTCAGAGGGTAAAGAACATCATAAGACTTCAAAAGACGATATATTTTTCAAAGGAAACTATCTCTTGAAGGCTAAAAAATATTTAGCCACCATTTGATATGAAAAATGTTTTATAGGTGGCTAACAATCACCAGGTCTAGAAGTCTCAGGAATATTTTTAACAATTTATTAAACCTAGAATCAAAATCTTTGATCTTCTCATTTGGATTAGCTTTAAGATTATATAGTTGTGTGATCATCTCCAAATTTTGTCAAAATTTGTTCTTCAAATGTTTCCCAATTGTTAATTGAAGCTGGTGTTAATGATAAATACCATGATCCTTTGGATCCTTCAAAATTATAAGGGAAAATTATGACTACACAATCCTCTTCGACAACCCCATTAAGGTTGATGGACACCATGAAATTATGGTGTTTTTCAGCATGCAGTCCATCATCGATATTATACTTTGGTAACCATCTCTCTGGATTTTTAGGTAGAGGATGGAGTGGTGGTTCCATTTGGACTACCCCTGGGTTAGCCCAAGGTTTGTTAGCCATTATGGGGTTTGTTGGGATAGAGGAATATGTAGTTTATCCAGAGGTTGAAGATGATTGTGTGGATTAATAAATTTCCCCATGTAGTGCTACTAATTATGATAGCACCAGTTGATTGTGTTAGAGTAATATGGATGGAAGGATTTATCGATGGTGAGAAGAAGGTATATAAGGATTTGAAGGAGCGACTAAGTGAGTGTGAGGTGGGGAGGATGACGTAATCTCACTAGAAGAAGATTGAGTTTATGAGGTAAGTAATTTACTCTAGTGAGTGGGTAGTGGAAACTCAAAAGGAATAATCTGAAGTTTTTCACTCTAAGATCAGGTCAATACACTATAAACTCCTAAAGATGATGATACACTTCCTTCAGAGACTTTGGACTGAGTAGGTCTTTCTCCTGAAATAGAAATCCCCTTCAACGCTTGGATAAAGGTTTGAACTTTAGGTGACTCTTGAGATAGTGGGGTGGAAGTTTGACTGACTGATGTAGGAAGTCTGCTAGGAGATTTTGTGGTTATTTCAACAAATTCAGATCTTAGTGGGATATTTTGAATGGGATCTTGAAGTTGGAGGATATTTTGAGGGGGTTTGACTCTTTTGATGGCCTTTTCTTTTGGATTAAACCTTGATTTTATTCGTATTCTACAAGCCCTCCTTCTAGCGCCAAAAATCTTGTAGGCTCGAAATTATTTGCCTCAACATCGGGGAAAACCACTCGGCCGGGAACTTAAAACAACTCCTTTTCCATTTGGAATGGTGACTCTGGCTGGGGATAATGGGACCAAATTCCTTTAAAAAATATATAAATGGATGGGATATACAAATTTGAATATGATAGTGTAATTAATACTAATGCAAGAAGAATAACTAGACTTAAACTATGTATATCTCGGGACAATTTTCTCTTTACATGTGACTTTTAAAAGATTTCATACAAATAAGACAATATAGATCATCAAATCATCTATGAGTTGAAAACAGATAAGAAAAACTAATTTTATTAAATAGTTAATTAAATTAATTAATAAAACATATCACATAAAAGATCTCGTTGTTCATACATATATGAAAATATGGAAACCATACACTTCAATAGTGATAATGTCTGATTGTTTGTAATATATATATATGATAAACACAATCAAAATGGCCAGTAATCTCATTAAAAAAAGAAATAATAGACAAATAATAGTACCCAATATATGAGAACTTTGTCACGAGAAAAACAGTGTTGGTTCAGCTTTTCTATCAATATTACTCACAGTTACAATAGTGTAAACTAAAAGCTCACTTCCAAAAATTTAGAACCCCTTCCTCATTAAATTAAAGGGGATTTATGTTTTAGGTTCGAAATTCTTTGCCTCAACATTAGGGAAAACCACCCGGTCGGGAACTTAAAATAACTCATTTTTTGTTTGGAATGGTGGCTCCGACTAGGGATAATGGGACTAATTTCCCTTGAAAAATATATAAATGGATGGGATATAAAAGTTTGAAGATGATAATGTAATTAAAATTAATGCAAGAAGAATAACTAGACTTAAACTATGTATATCCCGAGACAATTTTCTCTTTACATGTGGCTTTTAAAAGATCTCATATAAAATAAGACAATATAGATCATCAAATCATCTATGGGGTGAAAATCGATAAAGATAACTAATTTAATTAAATTATTTAATAAAACATATCACGTTGTTCATACATATATGAAAATATGACAACCATACACTTCAATAGTGATAATTCCCAACTGTTTGTAAGACATATAGATGATAAACACATTCAAAATGACCATTAATCTCATCAAACAAAGCAATAATAGACAGATAATAGTCCCTGATATATGAGAACTATGATCATGAGAAAAATAGTGTTGGTTCATATTTTCTATTAAGATTACTTACAGCTACAATAGTATAAACTAAAATCTCTCTTCCAAAAATTCAGAACCCCTTCCGCATTACAATGAAGGGAATTTGTAGTTGTTAATCAAAATAAAATTATAGCAAAGTAACACAAAATATTGGTGTGGTTTAAACAACCCGTCCTTAAAATAAAGTGAAGAACAATAATAGATTTATTTTGCAACAGAATAACTATGGTTGATATGAGGATCGTTCTCCCATTTGTTGTCGAAGCTCACATATATCTTCCATAGGTTTCATTTCGAGAGGATGACTAAGCTACATATGCATATGTCCCGTGAAAACTGCATTGCTAAGTGCTGGAAGGAGTTGAGTGGTTGTATTCAGACACCTAAGCATAAACCATTGACTGTGTGATTTGACCAAGAAATGCAAATGGCTTTCCAGTTTAACCTTTGACAATTTGTTTATACTTTAGACCTTATTTTTAGATAATTATTTCCATGCTTTGGTTAATTATTTAACATTTGGTAAAGTGAATTATGGGAATTCCTGAATGAGGTTGGCCTGTAGCAGGTTATCAATTACAGTTTCAGTGATACTACTAGAAATGTTTCTGGCACTGACAATTTCCATTTCTTCACATTTTATTTTGATTTCCCATTCGCTAAAAACGATTTCCTTTAATGATTCTTCAATTATCTGACGATTATTCAATCTCCCTTCGGTAGTATCCTACCAAGATATGTAATCAGAAACATTATCTTCATCACCTCATAATATTTCCTTAGATCATACAATTGATTCACTAGTTAATCACTTGATTTGCATAATTCATTGATCGTTGCCAATTTCTGGCAGAAGATAACTTGTTGTTCAATAAGGAGAGTGTTTAGATATCTTGATCCTTTCTTGAATTAATCTATCTCGGGATTTTCTTTCAACTGTTCTATATTTTTTTGTAGCTCTTGAATTTGTGTGTCCATGTTTTTCAAATCAGCTTCATGTTGAAACCTCAAGTCATTGAAATTATTTTGAAGCTCTGCAAGTTTAAATTTCCATTATTGTTCAATGATTTGTTTCTCATTTTATAGACTATGTTATAGTTGTGCAATTATTTCAATTTTCTCCCTTAGGAGTTGTTGTACTTCTGAGGCTTTATCAATGGTGGCAGTGGAATATGCCCCTGCAAACTATGAGAGTCTACCAAGATCATTTGCAAGGGTGGATTTTTCACCTTTCCATACTACTTGAAAAGAATTATATGCATGAAATAAGGCATGTCATTGATCAATTCTCCTCATTTTCCTCTGTATTTTGACCATATCTTTCTATTTAGGACTATAAAATACATCGAGAGGAGTTATTTCTTCTATTTTCAGGATGACTTGTGAAGTCGAAAAAACTGGAATGATTTCCAAATCATTAGTATCCATGGCCTCATTGGAAGCTCCAGAAGTGAGAGAGGTATTCCAAGTAACTTCAAAGGTCTATGTAATTTCATTTTGCAGTGGATTCTTTAATTCCTGAGTCTCTCATGTTTGTATAGCCTAGTTAAATTGTTCCCAAATCTCATCCAATTTGCTATCAATTTGAGTTTCTTTAGACTGATCAATAGATGATGAGGTTGCTTCCTTTACTTGATATGGGTCAATATCCTTTGCTGAAACAATTAGGGCTTTATCTTGTTGTGTGTTTTGAGGAATTCTCAACAAATCCAAAGGCAGATTGGTTATTCTTTTATTATGATATTGTCTAAACTTGGCCAATTCTTCAAGAATAAGTTTTATTTTTGCTAATATTTCAACTTGTGAATAGGTGGAAGTTGATTCAAACAAATTATCAAACTTGTTTGTTTCATTCATAAATTGTATGATCTTTGTCTGTGTTATGACATTCTTAGCGGTATCATTAGGATAAAATTGTCTCTTGTGGACAGTTGGGAATTTTAAACATAGAATTTGATCTGTAGGAATTTATAGGGAAACTTCCTTAGATCAAGAACCAAAGGTCACCACTCACAAACAGATCACAAATCAGTACGCCAGTATAATAACGTGGTTAAAACCCTCAAAGAGGGAAATAGTCCATGTCCTGAGCCAATGCGGCCACTTCAGGCAATTTATTAATATAAAAATAAAAGTTACATATGTTTCTCTCATAAATGATTACCGGAAAAATGACCCTCCATGCTCTTTAAATAGAGATCATGGACCAATCGAGTGTTAAGCCACAGATCAATTGTCGTTAATACCGAGGAGAGAGTGAACCATCGGATCATAAGCTACAAATGTACATAGTAAAGAAACACACTTTACCTAACTCTACACTAGACTAAGTTATTCTTAACTATTTCCTATGTGTTAGAATATCCTAACATCCCCCCCTTAAGAACAACTTGGGATAGGATTGAAGGATTTAAAAAGGTGACACAAAAGGAGCCTATTTCCTATGTGTTGAAATATCCTAACATCCCCCCTTCAGAAAAAATTGGGATAGGATTGAAGGATTTACAAAAGTGACACAATAGGAGAAGGAAGGAGGCATTAGAACCTATCCCCCCTTAATGACAACTTTCTGGAACTCCAAGCATGGATTGAAGTTTGGTAAACTTCGCTTCTATGAGAGCCTTTGTAAAGATATCGGCTACTTGATCATTGGTTGGACAGTACTGCACTTCAAGAACACAATCATGAATGATCTTTATGATGAAGTATATGTGGAGTTCAATGTGTTTCATACGTTGATGTTGAACTGGATCTTTACATAGCTGAATGGCGCTCTGATCATCACACTAAAGTGTAGTTGGATGCTGTTGATGAAGACCAAATTCAGACAGGATCTAATGAAGCCACATGACTTTTGTGCTAGCTTCAACTGCACCGCGATGCTCTGCTTCAATTGAAGAAAGAGAGACGGCACTTTGTTTCTTACAATACCAAGTAATATTTCCTGAACCAAGAGTGAATACATATCCTGCAGTAGAATTTCGATCATCAGGGTCACCAGCCCAATTAGAATTAGTGAAACTAATCAACAATGGAGATGCTCCTGCATTGTAATGAATCCCAAACTGAACTATACCTCGAATATATCAAAGTATTATTTTAGCTTCTTTCCAGTGAATTTCATGAGGTTGGTGCATAAACTGAGCAACAAGACCAACGACAAAGTAAAGGTCAAGACGGGTATGGGTTAGATACATAATTTTACCAGCAAGTTGACGGTATAAGGTAGCATCAACTTCAGGAGTAGTACAAGTGACTGAAAGCTTGACTCCAGACTGAAAGGGAGAAGAGGCTGGCTTACAGTCTTCCATGTGAAAGTGGTGTATAAGATCATAGGCATACTTGGACTGAGAGAGGTTAATGCCTTATTTGGATTGCAAGACTTGTAGACCAAGGAAATAATGCAAGTGTCCTAAGTTTGTCATTTCAAACTTCTTTTTGAGGCTAGAATTCACATGGTTTATATGGTTTGGATCACTACCAGTAAGGATAAGATCATCAACATAAAGAACAAGGATGGTGAAGGACTTACCCACTTTCTTGGTGTAGATAGTGTTGTCAGAATGACACCTAGAAAAGCCACTATCTAATAGAAATCTATCCATTTTGGCATACCAAGCCCGAGGAGCTTTCTTGAGACCATAGAGAGACTTCCTAAGGCGACAAATAAGGCTGGAGTATTTTTGGATAAATCCAAGGGGTTGTTCCATGTAGATTTATTCATGGAAATCTCCATGTAATAAGGAATATTTAACATCCATCTCATGGACTTCCCATTTAAAGGAGGCAGCAAGGGAAAGAATAAGGCAGATAGAATTCATTTTGGCAACAGGGGAGAAGTTTTCAGTATAGTCAATGCCTTCAACTTGTGAAAATACTTTAGCGACAAGACGAGATTTATGTCTATCCACTTTTCCATCTGATCCAAACTTTGTTTTGTAAACCCATCTGCATCTGAAAAGTTTTCTTCCTTTTGGAAGACGAACAAGATCCCAAGTATCATTCACCAATAAGGAATGATATTCTTCATTCATAGCTTCATCCCAATTTGGATGACTAGAGGCTTCTTCAAAGGTTTATGGATCAGGATTTTCTGGAACTTGAGCCAATAAGGAAGAGGCTCTTTCGAACTGAGAACGTGTACGTCGTTGATCGGCAGGGTCACCTGCAAGAGAACCTGTTGCATCCCGAGTAGAGCGGACCCATCTTGGAAGCTATCGAGTAGAATTTATAATTTCAAGAGGTGCAGGATGATTTTCATCCTCACTTTCATCATCTGAACTGGAAGGAATTCTATTAAAAATAGATGAGAGAGAGAGATAAAGGTGGCACATATGCCGAATCAGGCTCGCGGGCCAAAGGAGGCACACCCGCTGAACTAGGCTCGTAGGCTGATATATTTTCATCAAATTTTACATCTCTTCTGATGATTATATTGTTGGATTTTGGTTGAAGAAGTCTATAACCTTTGACATCTTCAGAATATCCAACAAAAATGCATTTTTCACTCTTAGGTTCTAAGGCTTTATGTTTCACATCTGGAATATGGGCCCAAGCATCACTTCCAAAAACAGAAAGTGAATTACATCTTGTTTGATTGAGCTCCAAGCTTCTTCTGGAGTTATATTCTTTAAAACCTTAGTAGGAGTGTGATTTACTATGTAGTTTTCACAGTTAATGGCTTCTGCCCAAAAATTGATACCAAGTCCTTTAGATTGAAGCATACAATTAACCATTTATTTTAAGGTGTGATTCTTACTTTTAGCTACACCATTTTGTTGTGGAGTATATGGAACAATATCTTGCAATTGAATGCCATGCTCAGTGTAGAAGTTGATAAATTTGTTTTTAACATATTCTCCTCCATTTTCTGGTCTTAACTTAAGAATTTGATGTCTAGATTGTTTCTCAACAAAGGCCTTAAAGGCCAAGAACATGTTAAAAACTTCACTCTTGAGTTTTAAGAAGTATACCCAAGTGCTTCTGGAAAAATCATCAATGAAAGTTAAGAAGTACTTGCAACCAGAGAAAGAAACAACAGGAAGTGGACCACATAAATCACTGTGCACAAGCTACAAAGGGGTTGAAGCGTGCCAAGAGGCACGTTTTTCAAAACTATCCCGATGATATTTTCCGAGTACACATCTGGAGAAGACACCATCTCGGCAAGATACCATAGGAATACCCATCACCATATTTTCCTTACATAGAGTTTGAAGAGAGCGATAGTTTAAGTTACCAAATCGCTAATGCCAAAGTTTTCTCACTTCATCATTATGAGAAACAAAAACGGAAGGAAGACATGATGACCCAAAGTTGTCAAACTTATACAACCTTGTGGAATCTTCAGCAATGCTAGTAGCTAAAATATGTTTAGGATCTTTGAGTTCCTTGATTACAATATCATGAGGTGAGAATTCTACTATTTTCCCTTCACCTGAATGAGTTATCTGATAAACAAAGAGAAGGTTGCATGACAAGTTAGGAACACATAGTACATCATTAAACTAACCATTATTGAGATGAATGGTTCCAGATCCTACAACACTAAGAGATCTATCATCACCAACATAAATATGTTTGGTGTTACAATCATTTAAAGAAGAAAACATGGCTTTATTTTTTGCCATGTGATAAGAAGCTCCAGAATCAATGATCCACTCATGAGAATGAGAAGAGGAAGATACATTTAATGCATAACCAGATATTGATGCTTGACAACCACAAGCAGAAAGTGCCATTCCTGAAGATGAAGGTGAAGAGTGCTCCAAATTGATGTTGTGTTTCTTCATTGCTGCTTCTAAGGCTTCCATATTCTTAAAAAATTTGAACTCTATATGGCCATCATGATTACAAAAGTTGAAATGTCTATCGATCTTCTTCCCTTTGTTTTTATGTAATATCCCAAAAGGGAGAATGCAGTAATACTGAAACACAATATAAGAACTGCAGAAAAGTAAACAATAAATCTATATACACATCAGAATGCATGGAAATAGCTAAGCCATTTTATTATTTTTGAGGTGAAAAATCAAGTACAACAGTGCTCAAAATATGAGACACTCAAGCCACAAGGGTGGCCTAGAATGACCCTGCAAGGATGTCCCAAGAGGGACTGCGTAACTGTTGCTATGCTGGAAGTTAAACTGCATTGTCCCTGCTACAATTGTAGGGACTACAACTATTTGAAAGATAAAAAGTCAGATCTAGGCATAATGGGAGCTCCAATGATGCTGAAATTGTAGATCTGGGCTCTATGATGGATTCCCAAGATAACCCAGGAAGGGTTTCTCAAATCTGTAAGTCTAAGAAAACCACCTCTTAGGGCTTCACATATATGTTGTTGGGAATGCAAATCTGATGATATGATGGTTGTAATGATGTACAATCATATCTGTGTAAGAAGGGTTGATCCCTTCACTAGATCCTTGGGCTAAAAGCTCAAGATCTAGCTCCTCTAATCTCCTCCACTAAAAATAGCTGTTGTAAGAACAACAGCTTCAGAAAACTGTGCTATGAGAGAGGGAGGCTAATTAGCCTACTGCTAGATGTGTCAAATTAGCTCCTGAGTGATGGAAAAAATAAATCCAATGTGATGAGGTGATCCCTCACAGCATTTCCAGCTAAAATACTAGAAACTCCCTTCCTCCAATAGATCTACAGGACTGATCTGTGCAATCCTTGAAAGGATTGTTGTTGCATGGAGGTAAAACTCAATGGCCTAAATGCCGGATGTAGATCTGATACTCCTGAAAAGCTGGATCTTAAGAACAAAGTGGTAGGAATAATCTTCCACTAGTTTCCTAGCTAAATGCTAGAAAAAACCTCCTAAAGATGGCACCAATTCCTAATAAGGAATGAAGAACAATCCTCTTTCCAGAGCTACTCAAATAAAGAGTTGGGATTCCTGCTTGGGAACACCCTATGCTAAACAGCACTACAAACTCTGCTAAACAGCCCAAGTCTGCATAGAAATGTCTTAAGACAACCCTAGATCTAAACAGATCAAGAAATGAATAATCCAAATCATGCCTTCCTTTATGCCTTACCCTTCATTATATGCATGAGCCTTCCATAGCCTGGGCCCACTCCAAATCTGCATTGTACATGTGGACATAGTCTCCATGTTTGACTACGTTGCAGCCTCATTTCCTCCATCATGTTCACATGGGATGATCACCCTCTCCATCATGTGTGCATTAAATGCACCACTTCCTCCACTATCTTATCATAAGTACTTCATGATCTTTTTTGAAAGCACTATGATCTCAGTTGACCTTATCAAAGATCCTCGTGATTTTATATTTGAGATCCATGATCTTATTTGACTATTTCATCCTCCATAATCTATCTCATAAATGAGACATGATCTCCAAAAATGGAGCTGCTCCACTACTCCATGATTCTAGATCTAGATCTAAAATATCCACATACACACATTAAAAGTGGATTTTATTCATCTTTGAGTTTTTTGGGTCTCTCCACCCTTTTATTTACTTAATTTATTAAGAAAATCAAGGACTCTAATATTCCAAATATGATGTGAAAATTTGGGAATATTACATTCACTCCCCCCCCCTCCCCACGGAAAAATGTTGCTTGTCCTCAAGCAACTCCAAAATTAGATGCAAAGCCATCTATTCCCCTCCAAATGGCATCCACATAAGGAAGGTTTCCTCTATTTTCTGCAATGTGTTATACATGTTTGGTTCCAAATTTGTCTTTCAAAAATACATAGAATGACCTCTAACTATATGGTTATATGTCCTCCTTCTACCATGAAGTACCAAGAGACAACCATATGATGTCCAACATCATCATTAATGCATGAGATACATAAAATAAAGTGGATTTTTCCACAAAGGAAAAGCTCTATCTCACAATACATTTCTTCATCCCATGCTTTATGAATTTGATTGAGAATTGACATGCTCTTTCCCTTAGTCCTGTTGGCCTTGTTGGATCCAGGCATCATTCCAACATTATGCAAAATAAGGAAAGGAGTTATATGGGTAGAAAAAGATGTCAAACCATATTCACCCAATAGTAACCACTGTAGTAAGGCCCTCTGTTGCCATCCTCCATCTCCTCCATGTAAGATAGACAAGCCAAACTCCCCCAAAAGCAACCAAAGCAACAAGATATCTTGTTGCTTTCTCTCCTCCTCCTCAGGTGTATCATGGAGCAAAAACATATTGATTGACATGCAAAATGTCACATCATCCCAATACAAATAAACACCATCCATACACATCATGGGAGCATCATGCCAAGCTTTACCCAATACAAAACACATAGACATAGGAGATTTCATGTGGTGGCCAAACTCTTTCAAGGGAAACCAAAATGAACATGCCTTCTTTTGCTGCATTTTATCATTGATACACAAGGCATGAATCAGAAAAATACGAGCTATTGGGTGGTAACCATACTCACCCAAGAGAAACTAGTGCAGCCATGCCTCCTTCATTTCATAAGTGTTTTTAAAGGCATGGATCAAAGAAATAGGAGCCTTTGGGTAGTGACAAAATTATCCCAAGGGCAACCAACGTAACCAAGCTTGTTGGCCCATGTCATAAATATGCAAGTGGTCATGTAAACCCTTACTTATCATCCTCACGCACTCATCCCAATGTGGATGATGAATGATGTGCTGCATAATCATGGTATCCTCCCTTTGTAGAATACCATCCTTCCCATACTATTGAAGAACCTTGCACTTCATGAAATGTTGAAGTGCACCTCCAATGAGATTCTCTTTTCACCAAAGGCCCTCCAAATCCAATGAAGTTTTGGATCTGATGTAGGTATAAGTCTCTCTTTGAGCGCTGAGATGCTCATTGAGAAAGGGTCATCTAGAAAGGAGAAAATATTCCTCATCTCAAGATGTCTACCATTTCTCATATTTACCTCCATTGCTTCATGAATGAAGCTACCTTCAGAATGCTCCAAGAATGATGGGGCCTCTTCATTTTCACAGCTACTAAGTGATAGTTTTGTAGATCTGCATGGTAATACATGTGTTGTCTCAACACAAGGTACAATACTAATCTCACAACCAGTTATTGTACATAGGATCATATCCATCCCATTTTATGGAACTCTACACTTCAGTTCAAGGGGTTTAATGTAGCTCAAAAATGATGAAATGGGATATTTCTTAACCTCCTCCTTGATTAGATCAAGTGTCCTCTGTGTTGTGATATGTTGCTGCTTCAAATCAGCATTTTGTTCTAATCCTTGGTTATGCATTGGCCCTGATGTCATGTCCTCATAAGTTTCAATAAGATCTACTGAAACAATATGTGATAAAATTTCATGCATACCTTGGATCAACTGATGTGTGGAAACCTCTTGCCAGAACACAAGAGTTCCTCCAACCGAGACAATAGTGTCTCCAACTGCTGGTAAGAGTGGTGGCTACTCTTCTCCAAGTGTACCAGAGTTAGAATCTTCCTCTTCTCCCTCATGCATCCTTTGAATCATGCATGGGACTCTATGTGTCAAGAGCTCTAGGCTATCTTGCAAAGTTGCAAGTGTCTCTTCTCTAGATGCAAGTACTTCTATAGTTGTTGGTGAATGTAGTGACTTCTTGTCCAAAGTGACAAGATTGACATCCTCCTTTGTTTCCCTAGGAAATGTCTCTTTGTGACACATCTCTGTTTTCTTCACATCAAATTCCTTCCTCAACTTGTGAAAGAAATCTGAATATTTAGTCACTTTTGCATGCTCCATGTGACCAAACCACCAATCATTGGCTTCACCTAAAAGATGAAGTGCTGCAATTTGAACAGCCTCTCCTTTAGCTACAGGATGTAGCCTAAAAAATGCATCTAACTCTCTCCTCCAAGCCTTAATAGTGCTTGAGGAAGATCCATCAAATGTAGGCAAATAGAATCTGTTATGCCTCTTTCTTCTATTACTGCTATAGGATCCTCTTTCTTCTTTGATTTTGAAGAATTTTTGGAGAGTTAGCTACTCCTTGAATGTTCTAGACTATTCTTTGTACTCTTCAAGATATATACTGAGAGTCTCATGAGTCTCGGGTTCATTCCTTTCTTCATTTCTACATTTTTTGTAGAAACTTGAATAGCTGAGATATTATTCACCGATATTCTCCTGATCACACACTATTTTAGCTTCATGCATAATATAGAATCTCTTCTACCATTGATAATCACATGCAGAAATAAAATCAATTGCATGCATACATTAAAACCACAAACAATCACACATATGAACACAGTATTTAATGGGAAATCTTAAAGCTGAAAACCCCAACTATCTGTATATTATATGTCATGGAGATCATGTAACAATCATAGTACAAAACTCCTCGCAATCTCTCATGCACACCCTCAATTGCTACACTCTATCAAGCTAGATCTAGCAAAACACATGCTCCAATCTTTTGCCACTTGATAGCCAGCCTCTATTGCGTAATCAATGCTATGGGATGACTTCATTAAATAGATAAACCACCTATCTTGAACTGTGCAATCCTCATGGGCTACTCCACCTATCTGTGTGTTGCAAATAGCAACAGTGTAGTCACAACTGATAGTTAACATGCTCTTTCACCTATTTCTGCACTGGTCTCCACTGAAACTGTCCATGCACTGAAGTTAACTAATGCATTCTTTAGTTGATTTATGAGTTTATAATTAGTGAATTAATTAATAATTAATTCACACCACTCTCACTAATTGTATCAATTAGTTAAACTGAATACAAATAGCTCAACTACGTTTAGATTAGTTAAACTGAACACAACTCCACTAACTTCCTCAATCAACTCCACCAAACTCTGTCACATGAGTTCTAACTAAAGTATCCATGCAATAGCTCCACTTGACCCCTAGGAATAGCGTAATTCCTTCTGTCAGCTACATGTGCCACATCTGTGCACTTAACTGAAGTGCTCCAAGAGAATAAGATAATGTTTAGAGTCTAAATATTATTAAGAGCTATTAATATTTGACATATCTATTTTTAGACTAGCAATCTAAAAATAGATTTCGCCCAGTATGTCTAAAAATAGAACTCCATCTATTTTTTCCAACTTGAAAACCCATCCAAAAATAGCATCCTGCAACTCATAGAACATGATCCATATGTCTAA
Source organism: Pinus albicaulis (assembly GCA_034641835.2). NCBI lineage: Eukaryota > Viridiplantae > Streptophyta > Pinopsida > Pinales > Pinaceae > Pinus > Pinus albicaulis. The sequence goes on along the minus strand of CM076570.1, from coordinate 737,114,393 downwards.
AAATAGACATAGTCTAAAAATAGACTTTGCGCCAAAAATAGCCTGCGGGCCCACTTAGTGAAGGCGACTCCTTTCCACTAAGCTCATCATCTTGTTGCAATATCAACACTCCCTCTCAACAAGATAAGTATTATCTGCCACCCCTATCCTACCTCTGTGGTATTTGAATTTTCTCCTGGTGAGCGCCTTCATCAAGATATCAGCATCCTGTTCCTCCGTAGGAATGTATGAAAGTAACATGATCCTCCGTTGCACACAATCTCTGATATGATGATACCGATCCGTGAAGCCATGCCGCCTCAAATCATCCTCTTGTCTGTACCATGATCCATATCCCGATGTGCCTCTAAGATATGTGCCTCTAAGATATCTCAATACATGCTTTCCTGCCTTCCAGAAGAGCTTGGTTGGCTTAACCATAGCTTGTGAAAGTTGGTTAACAACATAGCATATGTCGGGTCGTTTATTGACCAGATACATGAGTGACCCCACCAACTGTCGATAAACAGTGGCATCCACTACCTCCACCGAAGTAGCATCCTCCTTCCTCCAACCACCAAGAAGAGGAGTATCAACAGGCTTGCAGCCATGCATGTTGAACTTCTCCAGTATCTCCCGGGCATACTTACCCTGAGAAACAAATAGTCCACCACTACGCTGCCAAATTTCCAATCCCAGGAAATAATGAAGGAGGCCCAAGTCCTTCATCTCAAACTCCTTTGCAAGATCAGCCTTGCATGAGTGTATCAACAACTCATCACCTGTCAAAATCAAATCATCTACATAAAGTACAATGATCAGCAACTTACCCTCCACCAAAATCTGGTATAGGTTAGGATCCGCCTCACTCTTGGAGAATCCAAGTCCAGTGAAATAACTATCTATCCATGTGTACCAAGCACGAGGTGCTTGTTTCAACCCATATAGCGCTCTCTTGAGCCTGCACACATGCGACTCGCTGCTGAAGATCTCAAAACCTTAGGGCTGCTCTATGTACACATCCTCCTCAATGACTTCGTTGAGGAACACAGTCTTCACATCCATATAATGAATGTGCCACCCCATCTGCAGTAAGAGAGTAAGAATCGTCCGTATGGAAGAATACCTTGCGACAGGTGCAAAGGTCTCCTCATAATCGATCCCCTCAATCTGTGAAAAGCCTCGGGCAACAAATCTTTCCTTGTACTTCTCCACACTCCCATCAGCTTCCTGCTTCACTTTGTAGATCCATCTCGAACCCACCACTGATTTCCCCTCCAGCCTCAGGACAATCTCCCATGCACTGTTTCTGACAATCGAATAATACTCTTCCACCATGGCATCTACCCATGCGGGGTCCTCCACATCTTCCTCAAAAGAGGATGGCTCTATCACGATACACTTGCTCATAAGAGCCATGTATCCAGTATACCGGTCAGGTGACTGTCTCTATCTGCGCTGTGATGTAGGTGCTCCTACAACCTTCTCTGCATCTTGAGCCAGTCGCTCAGCTTCTGTAGTGCGCTTCCGCCCTCTGATGGTTGGCGCTGCCTGAGTGGTCTCTTCCACTCCATGAACCTCCTCTTGTGGCTGATCCACATCCCGAGGCTCATCCTTAGGAACTAATAGCTCCTCCTCTGCATGCAAGTGTAGCTCCCTCTCAAGCGAACACTTCATGGATTTCTCCTCCTGAAATTTGATATCCCGTCGCACAACAGTCTTGCGACTGTCTGGAAAATACACATGATAGTTGTGGGGCGTATCAGTGTACCCCAAAAATATCCCAACCTCCGCAGTCGGCTCCAGCTTCTTCCTGGCATCCTTCGTCACATGAATGTAAACAGGTGAACCAAAATCCTCAAATGGGAAATATCAGGCCTCTTACCAGAAAACGCCTCCTCGGGTGTACTCATGCCAAGTATCCTGTGAGGACAACGGTTCTGCACATATACTGCAGTATTGCATGCCTCAGCCCACAAGTGAATGGGTAGGCCCTGATCATGCAACATCGCCCGTGCATCACCCATGATCGTTTTGTTCTTCCGCTCAGCAACCCCGTTCTGCTGTGGGTTATGAGGTGCTATGAGCTCTCTTCGAATTCCTTCTGTGCTACAAAAGTCCTTGAATTCGCCATAGATGAATTCACCACCATTGTCGCTCCTAAGAGCCTTCACCTGCTTCCCTGATTCTTTCTCAACCAGTGCCTTGAACTCACAGAACTTTGAGTATGTCTCGCTCTTCTTCTGCATGAAGAAGATCCATCACTTACGAGAAAAATCATCAACAAATATCACATAATACCTGTGCTTTGCTGTCGAAGCTACTGAGAAAGGTCCACACACGTCTGTGTGAATTCTCTCAAGGATCGTCGTGGCACAACTATCCTTCTCGTGAAAGGTGGCTTTCACAAATTTTCCCAAGGTACACCCCTTGCACTGATCTGACTGCGCAAGAGTGCCTTTAGGAAGCCCAATAGAAATCTGCTGCAGTATCTTCAAAGCTCCATGGTGAAAGTGGCCCAATCTCCGGTGCCACAACTCGCCATCATCCCGGCTCACCACTCCTTCTGCCTTGCCTGCCATTGCTGCGCAGCCATCTACCTGCAATTGATAAAGGTTCTTAACTTGAACCCCTATCCTCCGAGTCTCACCAGTTGCCTTACTGCGCAAGAAAGCCTTTCCCTCGCTAAAGACAACATCATATCCCTTGTCTTCTAACATCGCCACAGAGATAAGATTCTTCTTCAATCTTGGAACATGCATCACTTCCTTCAATACGAAGGGTTTACCAGACTCCCTCTCAAAGGAAATGGTACCGATACCGGTCGCACTATATCTACCATCATCGCCCATCTTGATGTGCACTCCAAGATCTTTCTCATCCAGATCAGTAAACAAATCTTGATCTCCTGTCATGTGAAAAGATGCACCACTGTCAAGAAACCACACTGAACCCATCACACTTGAAACCAAGCATGCGATCAATGAAAAATCCAGCTCAAACTGCGAGGCTAAGGCCTCTCCAGCTGCAGATCCAGCAGCCTGCTTATTTTTCTTCTTCTGTGGACAATTAGTGGCGTAATGTTCGTGTTGGTGACAGTGAAAGCACTTCACCTTGGACATGTCCTGCTTCTTGCCTTTCGCACCAGATTGAGAAGCTTTCTTGCTCTTCCCCTTCTTTGCTTTGGCAGCCAAAGCACAATTCTCTTCATCAGAGTTCTTTGATGAAGATCCGTCCCTAGTACTCCGCCTTATCTCCTCTTGCACAAGATCCGACCAAAGTCGCTCCCATCCTGGCAATTTCTCTCGACCATTGACAGAGTCCTGATAGGAATGCCAACTCTTCGGAAGCCCAAGGAGAGCCAAGCTCACCAAGTCCTCGTCATCAACAGTAACCCCCACACTTCCCATCTCATCCCTGCATTGGATGAACTTCGTGAGGTACTTGGGCATACTGTCGCCTTTCTCCATTTTTATGTTCCCGAGTTTATCCTTGAGCGCCAACTTCCTCTGGTCGCTCTTTCTTTGAAATAACTCTGTCAAAGATTTCCACATCAAGAATGGAGAAGCCTTACCATGAAGGCTATATACTATGTGATCCTTCACACCTTCCAACAGAATCCTTCGACACTTTTTTGTCTTCTTTTGCCATGCGTCAAGTGCGGCAGCATCGCTAGAAGCAGGTTTTGGAATTTCTGCATCTATGAACTCCTTCAACCCATTGTCATCCAACACCGCCTCCATCCTGTCCTTCCATGCAATATAATTCGAGTTTCCCTCAAGGGCATACTCCAATCGCAATCCGTTGAAAGACATCTCAACTTCGACACCAAGAAAACACTGCTGCAAATTCGAATTCCACCAGCACAAAACTCAACCGCTTCAATGTTTTGCAATTGCTCCAATGATCAATATCGCTCTGATACCATGTAGAAATTTGAATAATTGAGATATTATTCACCGAGATTCTCCTGATCACACACTATTTTAGCTTCATGCATAATACAAAATCTCTTCTACCATTGATCATCACATGCGGAAATAAAATCAATTGCATGCATACATTAAAACCACAAACAATCACACATATGAACACAGTATTTAATGGGAAAGCTTAAATCTGAAAACCCCAACTATCTGTATATTATATTTCATGGAGATCATGTAACAATAATAGTACAAAACTCCTCACAAGCTCTCATGCACACCCTCAATTACTACACACTATCAAGCTAGATCTAGCAAAACACATGCTCCAATCTTTTGCCACTTGATAGCCAACCTCTATTGCGTAATCAATGTTATGGGATGGCTTCATTAAATAGATAAACCACCTGGCTTGTACTGCGCAATCCTCATGGGCTTCTCCACCTATCTGCGTGTTGCAAATAGCAACAGTATAGTCACAACGGATAGTTGACCTGCTCTTTCACCTATTTCCAGACCGGTTGCAGTCCTCCTCTGCCCATGCAATCGAAGCCAATCGGGATGCATTCTTGAAGACTATAGGTTATAATTATTGAATTAATTAATAATTAATTCACACCACTCTCACTAATTGTATCAATTAGTTAAACTCAATACAAATAGCTCAACTATATTTAGATTAGTTAAACTAAATACAACTCCACTAACTTCCTTAATCAACTCCACCAAACTCTGTCACATGAGTTCTAACTGAAGTATCCATGCAATAGCTCCACATAACCCTTAGGAATAGCGTAATTCCTTCACACCGCGTGCTACATCTGTGCACTTAACCGAAGTGCTCCAAGAGGATAAGATAATGTTTAGAGTCCAAATATTATTAAGAGCTAATAATATTCGACATATCTATTTTTAGACTGGAAATCTAAAAATAGATTCCGCCCAGTATGTCTAAAAATGGAAGTCCATCTATTTTTCCTGACTTGACCAACCATCCACAAATAGCATCCTGCAACTCATAGAACATGATCCATATGTCTAAAAATATACTTTGCGCCAAAAATAGCTTGCGGGCCCACTTAGTGAAGGCAACTCCTTTCCACTAAGCTCATCATCTTGTTGCAATATCAACACTTTTCACCTTCTCCAAAGAAAGTGGACATAGTGGATCTATGTGGAGATCTAGGATTCTCTGGTTTTCTTCTTTGCTGATAGGAAGTGCTTGGACCTTCCTCATCACATATTCTTCTTGGATCTTCTTTTTGTCCTACCTTCTTCATTGGATTGACCTCCTTGGAGAGATCTTGCATGGATCTAAGGAAAGAAGTGGCAGAATTATCATCCTCCATGATAGATCTCATCTATCTACTTCTTCTTTTGATGCAAAGATGAAGTGTACACAAGTTGATCCAAATATCATGCTCTGATACCACTGTAATATCCCAAAAGGGAGAATGCAGTAATACTAAAACACAATATAAGAACTGCAGAAAAGTAAACAATAAATCTATATACAAATCATAATGCACAGAAACAGCTAATCCATTTTATTATTTTGGAGGTGAAAAAGCAAGTACAAAATTGCTCAAAATATGAGACACTCAAGCCACAAGGGTGGCCTAGAATGACCCTGCAAGGATGTCCCAAGAGGGACTGCATAACTGTTGCTCTGCTAGAAGGTAAACCGCATTGTCCTTGCTACATCTCTAGGGACTACAACTACTTGAAAGATAAAAATTCAGATATAGGCAAAATGGGAGCTCCGATGATGCTGAAATTGTAGATCTGGGCTCTATGATGGATTCCCAAGATAACCCAGGAAGGGTTTCTCAAATTTGTAAGTCTAAGAAAACCACCCTCTTAGGGCTTCACATATATGTTGTTGGGAATGCAGATCTGAAGCTAGATCTGATGATATGATGGTTGTAATGATGTACAATCATATCTATGTAAGAAGGGTTGATCCCTTCACTAGATCCTTGGGCTAAAAGCTCAAGATCTAGCTCCTCCAATCTCCTCCACTAAAAATAGTTGTTGTAAGAACAACAGCTTCAGAAAACTATGCTGTCAGACAGGGAGGCTCATTAGCCTACTGCAATATGTGTCAAAATAGCTCCTGAGTGATGGAAACAATAGATCCAATGTGAGGAGGTGATCCCTCACAGGATTTCCAACTGAAATACTGGAAACTTCCTTCCTCCAATAGATCTACAGGATTGAACTGTGCAATCCTTGAAAGGACTGATGTTGCATGGAGGTAAAATCCAATGGCCTGAATGCCGAATGTATATTTTCTGCTCCTAAAAGGCTAGATCTGAGGAACAAGGTGGTAGGATGAATCCTCCACTGGTTTCCTAGTTGAATTCTAGAAACAACCTCCTGAAGATAGCACCAATGCCTGACAAGGAATGAATAAAAATCATCTTTCCAGAGCTACTCAAATAAAGAGGTGGGATTCCCACTTGGGAACACCTTGTGCTAAACATCACTGCAAACTCTGCTAAACAGCCCAAGTTTGCATAGAAATTTTCCTAAGACAAATCTAGATCTAAACAGATCAAGAAATGAATAATCCAAATCATGCCTTCCTTTGTGCCTTTACCTTCATTATATGCATGAGCCTTCCATAGCCTGGGCCCACTACAAATCTATTTTTTACATGTGGACATAGTCTCCATGTTTGACTGCGTTGTAGCCTCATTTCCTCCATCATGTTCACATGGGATGATCACCCTCTCCATCATGTGTGCATTAAATGCACCACTTCTTCCACTATCTTATCATAAGTGCTTCATGATCTTCTTTGAAAGCACTATGATCTCAGATGACCTTATCAAATATCCTCATGATTTTATGTTTGAGATCCATGATCTTATTTGACTGTTTCATCCTCCATAATATATCTCATAAATGAGACATGATCTCCACAAATGGAGTTGCTCCACTACTCAATGATTCTCTATATCCACATACACACATTAAAAGTGGATTTTATTCACCTTTGAGGTTTGTGGGTCCCTCCACCCTTTTATTTACTTAATTTATTAAGAAAATAAAGGACTCTAATATTCCAAATATGATGTGAAAATTTGGGAATATTACATTTTATTTGCCTTATCATTTTGGTGAGTTGCTTTTTCAATTTGCGGTTGAAATTGCTTAGGACCCTTGTTTGGTTTCAGACCATATTTTTTAGGATACTGCTTCTTGGGATTATTTTGATATGATTGTTGTTGGGCTGCTAAGGATTTCTTAGAAGTGTTTCCAAGAGTGATAAGACCAAGGTGTAATATTTTTTCTTGTTCTCTTATCAAATAATCACACAAGGAATCAAAAGAGGGATTCTTGTAGGTGGTTCCTGAAGAAATGATGGCTTCTCTAGTGGAATGGAAGGCAGATACAAATACATAGTATGCAAGGCCAAGCTTAGCAAGAATTCAATAGATGAGGCTACCATCTTCCTTTTGTATCTTACAACCTTCTAAAAGAAGTCTAAGGGTCTTGAATTTGGATAAAAAGTCTTCAATAGAGGAGAAATTATTAGGGTCTAAAGTAAGCAACTCTTTTTCAAGTTGGTGGGCCTGAATTTGATTTTGAATGCCAAAGACAGTATTTAGTTTGTCCAAGGATTCATGAGGGGTTTCAATGTCAAGGATATGAAATCAAAGATCTTCAGCAATGGACATTCCTATCAACCCTCGTGTTTGATCTTGTTTATTTTCTCATTTAGCGACTTTATCACCATCAGAAGGTTTAGTTTCGTGTCTTGTGGCTATTCTATAAAGCCCTTTACTTCTAAGTATATCTACCATGTGAGGTAGCCATTGTAAATAATTGGTGATGTTAAGAATAATCAGGCATGCACTTTCCATTTTTTAAACATTGAAGCTGAGAAAAGCTGAAACTAACTACTCCAATGGAAAGATCTCGAAAAATTAGGTTGATTAAAAAAAAACGGCTTCCAAATGAAGAAGTTATGCCTTTTTGAAAAAATGAGTTGAAGATGTCGAATAGTTACAGGAAAGGTTTGAAACTTGATGATGAAGTTCGACTTTAAAAAAAAATCCCGTCCCTTTAAAAAAAAAAATTACAAAATAACCTTGAGAAAGAGACTTGAACCCCAAGACCTCTATTCTCATAAACTAACTTCTCACCAAGTGAGATAGTAGAAGGATTATGTAATTGTTTTAAAGGAGGAAGGTTTTTTTTTTTTTTTTTTTTTTCAAATATTCGAGCAAAAAAAACGAAATGCAACCCTTACGGTAGATTGTTAGATTTTTTGTTAACCTTACTGGAAACTATCTATTTTTCCACTATTTCTAATTTCTCGAGATTGCACAAAGACGCAGGGAAAGAGCATAAAATTTTTTACAAAATAAGCTTGAGAAAGAGACTTGAACCCAAGACCTCTATTCTCATAAACTAATTTATCACCAAGTGAGATAGTAAAAGGATTCAGAAGGGTTTTTTTTTTTTACTCTTCGGTGTGCGTGTCTTTTCCTGCACAAATATCCGAGAAAAATTAAATAAATTCACCCTTACGGCAGATTGTTATATTTTTAGTTAGCCTTACTATCAACTATCTATTTTTCTGCTATTTTTTATTTCCTGAGATCGCACAAAGACGCGAGGAAATAGCATACGTAGCAAAAAAAATCCCTTCCTCCTATTTCTGATTTACCGAGATCGCACACAACATAGAAAAAAGTGCATACACAGAGAAGAGGGTATATATATAGCAAATAAATAAAACCTAAAACTGAAATAAACAGAGGGAACCGAAATAAGAAATAAGAAGAACTTTTAACAAATAAAATTGCAAAACAGATGCTTTATACCTTCAGATCTAAACTGACATAACTTGGGCAATCGGAAACCTTTTCGCATGAAACGAAAGGTGTTCCTCATTGTAACAGACACTTCGGACACAACAGAGTGGTTCTCCAAGCTTGAAAATGTTCATAAATAGTATATCTAGAAAATGGTAGTTGCATGCAGTCAAGTCGGCTTTGGATTTTGATCAAAAACGGATGCGGCCCTCAAAATAGCTCTGATACCATGTAGGAATTTACAGGGTAACTTCTTTAGATCAAGAACCAAAGGTCACCACTCAAAAATAGATCACAAATCAGTACACCAATATAATCACGTGATTAAAACCCTCAAAGAGGGAAACAATCTATGACCTAGCCAACGCGGCCACTTCAGGAAATTTATTAATATAAAAGAAAAGTTACATATGTTTCTCTCATAAACAGTTACCGAAAAAATGACCCTCCATTCTCTTTAAATAGAGATCTTGGACCAATAGGGTGTTAAGCCACGGATCAAGTGTCGTTAATACCGAGGAGAGAGTGAACCGTCGGATCACTACAAATTGTGATCGTCGGATCATAAGTTACAAATGTACATAGTAAAGAAACACACTTTACCTAACTCTACACTAGACTAAGTTATTCTTAACTATTTCCTATGTGTCAGAATATCCTAACATGATCAATTTCAAGAACAGCATGCTAGAAATTTTCAAGGGAATAAACTCCAGAGGAAATAGGAAAGGAATGCCACATAGACTTTTTAGTATGGTTCAGTACTTTAGAGAGGAAATTCCCAATAGTTTGATAAGTTATTTCTCGGGCCAAGAGCTTATCAGGCACATAGAGAGGCAACACATGAGGGTTTTCTAACTGTCGAAAACCCGGATATAAGTAAAGGATTCCTCCTCGAACCATGTCCCTATAGATAACAAGTCATTATTGGCTTCTTTGGAAAGTATGGGGGATTTCTCTTCAAAATCAGATTGATAGATTAGTAGCATAATTACTTAGCATATTTTGTGTAAATGTGGCTGGAACTTAGATTCCCACAGTATATCATGGTATATAGTAATGGCCATAGGGTCTTCGAGGGTCCATTTCCACCCCATAGATGTAAAATTAGAAGTAAAATAGACAACATCCATAATATAAGCACTCATGTATAATGGGGGCACAATATTCTAAGAAAAATTATGTTCATTTCTATAATAAAGGATTTGGGAAGCTATACTATTAGATAATATATTTCCCCAAGCCAGTATGTATCCATGGTAGGCAGCATCTATCAAAGGTACCCACTGGTCTGTGAACTTCTGAGTATTAAGGTATCCATACCTCCTACACATCATGGCATTTATATAACAGTATGGCCCAGAAAGAGAGTAAATAGAATACATACCATTATCATCACACTTGTGTTTATTAGGATCTCTTCTCCACTACCCAATGGGCTCTGCTTGATCTTCATTTTCCTTTATGAACTCCTGAGAAAATTTTGTGTTGTAATTCTTTTGGGTCAGCAACAGGTGATACATTCTCCTTAAATATTCACTAGTAAATGACCCAATTACTATCTGCTTATAAGTTAGGAAATTTCTCTCTGAAATATTCAAATTTTCGATGACCCATTTAGTCATGTCTGTGTATGGAAATATCTGTGGTCAAGCCGCAATTTTGTGCATAAAATAATTGGTGACATCGCTCTAGGTTGACTCAATGGTTGAGGTAGAATCATCAGTTGTGACTTTTATCTCTACTACCCTAGGTTTTCCATCCTCAAAGAGATTGTACATGGCTTCCACAAGAAATTCTCAAACATCTGAGCATTTTTGTTCCAAAATAGTGTTATTTCATATTCTTAGAGTTGTATTATATGTTTTTGTTGTTCCGTAGGCTTCTTCTTTTCCTTGGTAGTTTTATACATTTCTATTGTATTCTATTTGTCAGGGCTAGTCTGAGAGAAAACACAGGAATGAGAAGCAACTTCTTAATTTAAGAATTCACTAAATAAAATGACTTATTTGACACGATTATGTGCTTTTATGAGCCAAATATATCAACATTAAGTTTCACAAATCAAATCCTTTATGACCTCAATAACATGAATTCATTACCCGTGGCCATTAATTGATGAAACATGGGTTCACATTGGCTTTTTTATAGGTCAGAATATTGGTGGTTTGATATCGGATAAATCCTTAGGTTGTAGCTTTGAAACATGCGAAATCTTTTTTCCTGATAAACTTTTTACTATATAACATACATGTGGCCCAGGCGGGAAATGTTATCGACGGTTTCATATTGGCGATTTTATATCAAATGTTTCATAAGAGTGACATCCGATCAAAGGTTGTGATATGATTGTTCCGATATTGAGAGGAAGGGCTTATCGGAAATCGGAGTAATAGGAACATCTGAGTATCGGAGGGATGAGGGTATCGGAGGAGTGAGAATATCGGAGATCAGGGATTTTTTGAGGATGCTCGTATGGAAACTCCCGATATGAGAACTATGAAATGCCACATAGTACTTCTGTGGGGTCCAACATTTAATTATTATTTTCACGAAATAACTTTTTCACTTTAAGGCTTTCAAAACTTATTTGGAACTCTTTATCGGCATATTGATATTGGGGATTTCTTTGAGAGGGATGGGGTACATAAAAGTTCAGATCCTGATAAGGGTAAAACCCATTGACTGCACTTTTTCCTTGATTGATTTATTTTAAAACGTAATGTCTAATATCAAAGTTACGATAGCGAATTTTCTCATTTTAAAGTCATTTTTTTATAACCAAAAACTGGAATTGTCCTATTTTATTCAAATAAAGGAATTTTATCTAAAAATTTAAAGGGTCCCCATTATTTATTAGTTCTACTGTTAAATTTAATGGGGTTTTTTGAGTACTACAACATATTATTGTATCCACACTTGAAGGATGGACTCGGCCTCTTTTTCATTGTAAGCTTGTTATAAGTGAACGTAATAACCAAATGAACTTCCTTCATTAAAGTGTGTTTTCTTTAAAAACGTGGTAGTGATCCTCTTTCCTTCTTGTCTTGATGTGTGAGGTATATATTCCAATACTAATCTTACATATAAAATATTTACAACATACTTCATACCTTAGCATCAGCATAATGCGCCTTCTAGGTATATTAAGAGCTTGTAGCTTCAATATCCTACTTCTAAAACATAATGCAACATATTTCAAGGAGATGCACAAGTATATAGGTCACATATTTCTCTTGTGTGACATTTTCCTTCTATAATATAAATTGTGATACTATCATTACCCTTTTAAATATCAAGATGACCTTCATCCTCTTGACCTCTTGTGAATATTATCACCGAACTGGTAGGAGAAAAAACTTTGTCAATATCTATAGCTATGATAACTATCTTTCTTCAATAATTCCTCCATGAATGTTGTAAGGCATATGATCACATATTTTCCAAAGTCCTATGATCATTCCAATGCCCTTTCTGAACTCCCTTGGGCCCATAGAGGAACTTCCTTGGAAAATTAGTCATATATTAAATCATATTTCTAAAGTTTTGTTTTGTATCTTAGTCAATATATTCATAATAATAATGGTGAAATATCACTCAAGTGCAAAGTACGTGACATAAGCATTGATTTCACAAATTATTGATTTTTACCTATATCATATTTTATTAAATTAACATAATATTAGGTCCATTGGTTGATGTTATTGTAGTCCATAATTTTGTGTGAATGAATTTCGATCCTACATACAAAGATCAACCCTTACTAGAAATTATTATAGACTTTTCAACCAGACCTATACTAGGTCTTCACTGACATAGCTCCTTTATGATGGCAAGAGATCATTGATATCTAATGACACTTTAAACAAAATTATAATGATGATGCATACCTCACATTATAAGTGTTCAAGGAGACACAAAACTTCAGACTTGAGCTTCTATGTGATCAAGCTCCTTTCTTAAATTGGTTTCCTCATTCCATATCATATTCTTGTGCACAGGACAAAGTATATACGCAAACAAAAATACCAGAGAATATATTCTTTACATGTTGCCTCCTTGATCATTGCAATAGTTTTTTAATACTCGCACAATCAGGTTGCATACTCGCCAATGAAAATCCTATCATTATAGTGAGATTTTCATGAAAACATTTTCAATCTAGGAACCAAGAAATATGACTCATTGAAACACTTTGATCTTATCAACTATGAGATTCCATTGCTACACAAGCATTTAGAGAGGATTATTTTTTAGATCAAAATGCATAGTACTTTACTAATGAATTTTGGTAGACTTTAAGCACAAGTGACATATTTCAGACTTATTCTAGGATTTGGCCTTACAAATGAATTTCATTAAACCAAAGTGAGGCCTCTTAGCCTACCACAATAGGATTAATTTGCACATAATATAAATCACTCTTATTGTCATAATTTTAGTGGTTCCTCCTCTTTAATTTGGCTTGGACAGATCATAGATTAGCCATACTAATTTGGCCTTATATTATGATCAAGATAAAACCATATAATTTTCTTTCCTTGAGGCTTGAATTTGAGGCAAATAAACAATGAATATTATTATAATCAAACATCCTTTAGGTTTTTTCCTAAGACTCACCATCCTTATTCATAGAGGCTTATATTTCCATTATACTTATGAACACATTAATGCAAGACGAGACATCTTTCATTCTTCATGGCTTCTTCTTTTTTAAACTATGTATGCTCCAATGTAACCAAGAAACATTATGTGTTGGATTTTCCGTTAGATAAGACAACTCTTCGTCATTTTCTGGGGTTCCTCGGATCTCCTAAGGTATCATGGCCCTTGTAATAGGCCCTAATGCTCAGTCTGAGGTCTAGAATTTAGGGCTTCGACCCTCTTCAAAACTTTTCTCAGACCAGCATATCTCAGATTCAACAGGACTTCAGTCTCTCTTAAAAACATTGTTGACTTTTCTTGTTGATCTAGGGTCACAGTTCAAGGATGCTCTTATACCATATCTCTAATACCATGTTGAATTTTAGAGGTATTCTAAATAGATAATTACTTCTTATGATTTATTTAGTTACTCCTTTCTTACATCCATATTCAACATAAAGAAATTACACAAAAGACTCAATAGTAGAAATTAAATGCCAGAATGATCATAAAGAGATAGTCGAACACGAACAAAAACATTTACCCTATGAAAACTCACATGGGGGAAAAAGCCAGCAACCTTTTTCTTAAATAATTTTTTCAGTTCAACAAGAGACACACCTAGATATTATAATTAATCAAAAGTTCAAACTAGATAGCAAAGTAGACTTGGTAAAACCTAGTCCAACTCCCTCCTAGTCAATTCATAAGGGTGACCAAAAAACTCAGTCTGATCTAATTTCCTTAGGCCAAAATTCAGGCTCCTTCTACACCTAGAAATTTGGTCTTACTACTCTAACATAACTCAAAAATTTGTTCATTTTTTCCATGCATACAAGGACAGCAGCAAACATAATACCACATGTGTGAAGTAAAATGAGAGAGAGATCTAAATATTTTTTCTTCCTCCTATTTAGCTTCTTCTTATCTTGAATGAGAAAATATATCTTCTTTTGTGTGTTCTGAATTGAGACAAGAAGAGGAGGATGAGTGCCTTATAAATACATTTTTTTTTGGCTAAATGGGTGTCTATTTGACTACGTCTAACTTGACTAGGAGGAAATCTAACTTGGCTTGTTTGGAGCCAAAAAATAAATTTTCAAAATTCAAATTTTCTCTTTGAAAAGGACATGAAGAACATGCCTCAAAAATTTCTATTTTGACAATAGCATGAAGGACATTGTAATATTCCAAAATTAGCATGTAGCTGATTGGAATAATGATTTTTGTTTTTATCACCTAACAGCTTAATAAATGGGTAAGGAGGCCCATGTATATTAAAAATATGAATAAAATCCCTCATCATGTAAAAAGGGATAGTCATAGGAACTGGATTTCACACCCTCATGTGTGAACAGAATCTTTGCATGTGGACAAGGTCAAGTTTGACCAAGTCAACAGCGCGGGGATAGGAGGTGGAGAACACTTGGAGATACAGCACAGTATGAATGGGAGGGAGATTCCTTGGTGGAGGAAACCCTAATGAGTGGGACCCATGGTGAGAGGGCTTCCATTTTTTTAAAATGAGGGCAAGGCAGCCATTTTTATTCATGTTATGGATTATTTATTTTATGGTCTGTTTAGACTTTGTGCATTCTCTTGCTGTTTAGCAGAGTTGTTGTGTTGTTTAGCACAAGGCATTCCTATTTAAGAATTCCTTATCCTTACAAGAGAGGCCTCTTGAGGTATCTTGCTCCTCATTTCTCCACATTCATGTTTGAGGCCAAGCATCCTCCTTCAGCTACAGCACAGTTTCTGTTTAGAGCTAGGTTGTGTTGCAGGGTGTTGCAGTGGAGGTTACTCAACACCATTTCCTGAGCCTATCTTTCAGAGGAGGAAGATTTCTTTCCTTTAGGTGATCAATTAAGAATCCCTTGGAGCATATTTCAGATCTTGGCACTTGGCCAACCTATTTTCTTGCACCTACAGCGCAGTATCCCTTGGTGACTATGTTATTTTCAGAGAGTATTTGCAGTGTGGGTTACAGTGTTTTTTTGGAGGGTGAGATCTTCAGTGTTAGGATCAGCCTTTCACTTGTAATATCCATTGGAGGAGGTATATTTATATTGTTTAAAATCTACATCCATCTCCATCCAATTCTTGAATTGCAGCTGCTACTCAGTCTTGAGACTGCAACTCTGGCATTTTTGCCATTTTCTACATTTCAGGAAATCCTTTCCGGATTGTCTTGAAATTCATTTTGGGAGTATATATCTTCACTCCCAACATTTTTTGGGCCCTATATTTGTATATTTGTGTATTGACACTTCCCAGTAGCAGTTCCTCTAATAAAACTATGCTATCATATCCTTGGGCATTTTTTGTGTAGCAGTGTTCTTCATTTTTCCATGTACATGTTTCTTGTGGCTTGCATTGCCTAGCTTGAGTGAGTGTTTCCTCAAGATATTGTATACATTTGCTGCTATGATCTAATATGATGGCTATTTAGATCTTCTTACATCCTATGTGTTGATGTATCACTGTTATTTCATTATTATGTTCATGGATTGTTGTAGCCCCAATTTTGGAATATCTTAAGATATTTCAATTATTGTAGATTTTCCCTATTTTGGGATATTATAGTGGTATCAGACCATAGTCTTGGCTCAGCCTGTGGAACTCAGACATGATTCTATCAAGAGAAGAGAAGATGAATAGAAAGAAGGAGGAGAGGCTCTCAAATCTTCTTCCTAAATCTGTATAGAGAATTCAAGGAGATCTCAAGAAGATCAGAATGGAGATGTGTATAGAATCTCCAAGAGGGTTTGAATCTGAATCAAACTCTAGATTTTCATATGATGAGTGTGAGAATGCAACCACATATCATGATGCACAGCGCAGTCACATGCCCAGAATTTCCATGAGAGAGATGGAAGAAAAATGAATGGCTAGGAGGGAAACTCTTAGTGACTTTTTGTAAGAGTATAAATCTCAAACTCAAAAGTTTAGAGATCATATTACTTTTCTAGATTTTTGCAAGATCAAGGTGAAGAGAAGCAAGAAGCATGATAGGGTTAGATTCCTTATATCTACTTTTGATGTTTCACCTACATGTTCAGCCGGAGCTTGGGTGGAAGAACTAGACACCTTCTTGCAGTAGCACCAAATTTATGAAGATGAAGCCATCAGAGTAGCAGCGCTGCATCTTGGAGGTAAGGCCCATGCATGATGGATATTTGAGTCCTTTTCTCTGAAAAATGCAAAAACTTCTTCTTATGCAAGGTTTATTAGGACATTGGTAGAAAGGTTTGATGAAAAAATTTCTGCAACACATATGGTGAAGCTAAAAAAATCTAAACAAACCAAACCCTTGCATGTGATGGAAGAAATTATAAACTCAAATCCACTTCATAAAACCATGGAGGAGGCTGAAATCTTGCATCATACCTTGTTAGAGGCAAGGCCTCTATCTCATATTCCTGAACAAGAGGTCATGGAGATCTCTTTTTCAAAAGAGGATCCAATTCTTGGGAGGTTTCCCATACATGTTGATGAGGAGGAGGGCATCAGCGTTGTCATGTCTAGAGTTCATCTAGCACCTCATGTAGAGGAAGAGGGAAATCTTGCTCCAACTAGAGGGATTCTTGTATCATTGCAAGAAATTCCCCAGGATCTCACATGTGGAGATCAAGGCACAACTCATGATTCACATGTGTCATTGATGATAGGGTGTGAACCTAGGGACATACAAGGAGGAGATAGGTAGGATGACCTGCATCGTGTGATGAGGAGCACACACCCCTGTCTATTTCATGAGGTTGATGCACCTAAGAGGGAGACTAGATTACGTAGTGAGAGCAGGGACAAGTATGTCCATTCATATATGCAGTCTAATCTTGATGATGATGTCTCATTGCATGGAGACATTTCACCAAGGAGACCACCAGATCAGCAGATGATGAGAGATGCTTCAAATTTTGAAGCACCATTCATTGATTTAAGGGGAGTGGAGACCTTGGGAGGTCATTGTACAGCGCTGAGAGTCTTGGGTAGACTCAAGGAGGAGGGAGGCATTCCCTCAACATCATCTTCAGTCACTCTCATTTCAGATTCAGCATTGTGGCAGAAACAGCATGGGAAGGGTAGCAGCCTTCCAACTTGCATCTTTGGCATGGGAGATGTCAAAGAAGAGGATGACCATATGACATATGTTCTTCATGAGAGATCATCAGCGTTGTCACTATGGAGGATAGATCCATATTGGAACTCCCAGCTATTGGTGGAGTATTCCAAGGATATTCTCACTTGTATGATATTGGATGACCAGCTACATGAGGAGGGATATTCGGTTAGAGATGGGGTCATATACTACCTGTTACACTAAAAAATGTCACCCTGACATTCTGCTAACTGTATGAGCTTATTAAACACTCATACATGCCTCCTTTGCAAGTCTTACAACCTTTTTTCCTCATTCCAAGCCCTAAAAATGGAGGAAAAACCCTTAAAACTCAAAAAAGCCTTGGGTACGCAGGTAACATGAAGCCTACCTGCGTTTTTAGCTAGGGTATGCAGGTAATGTGAAGAGAAACTACGTTCTAGAACGCATTTTTCCAGTGTAATGCCTGCGGTACCCATGTAAAGTCAAAAAGCGCGAAAGAAAAGATTAAAAAGTTGAATTTTGGTCAATTCTAGAAGGTTCTGGATGAGATTTTTTGGGGATGAGTACGCTTTAGTAAGGTGCATGTATCCCACACCTTAAGGAACTAATCCCTTGATGTAAGGAGCCTATCCCTTTGAAGGAGGATTCTATCCCTCAAAAAGTGAATCCTAACCTCGGGTTCATCTCTGTCATAAAAGGAGGCATTGGTAGCCTCAAGGGGCAGAAGATTGTTAAGTAAGTTGTCGATTCGATTTCACATCTTGGCCGATCCCACTCTCCTTTAGAGAGTGAACTTCAGCACGCTGTGTTCTTCACATCGATTCTTCGTCGCTAAAACACATGTTTCTGCTGCAACCCTCCAAGTACTGAGGTCTTTTCCTTTGATTGGAATAGACTGACAAAACCTCATCTTCCTTCCTCCATCCCTTTCCAAATCATTGAGAAGTTTGGTGGTAGGGACATACACCACCACACACAGGTAGATGAAGGTGCTTCTGTTATTATTTTATCCTCAACTGTTTGGAAAGCTTTGGGTTCCCCTTAGCTTGTGCCTATTACACAGAATCTGAAAGATTTTAACAGAACCATTAGTGAACCTTTATGGATCCTTCCTAATTTTTCTATTACTTTGGAAGGTAAAAATGTCTGTATTGATCTTATGGTAGTTCGAGGTCCCTTGGATTTCAATTTACTCCTTGGGCGAGACTATGTTTATGCAATGAAAGTTGTCGTATCGACACTCTTTCATGTGATGTCTTTCCCTCACAATGGCAATATTGTGACTGTAGACCGTCGTTCGCTGTCTTGTTTCTACTACCAACAATATGACATCCCTAAATGTTCCTATTTCTAAAGTATTTACCCCCGCTACTGGTTAATTATGTGGCAACTAGTCCTATATGTTTTCGTCATCGATGTGTAAGCGAGCCCCTATTGTTTGCCTGCCTTCCTTTGACTTAGATCCTGTGATTGCTTGACCGACATGGAAAACTCTGATTATTTGAACGATATTCTTATCTCCTTTGAGTCCCTTGACATGTGTTCCTCTGTATAGGAACCATTCTTCCTTCCGACAAGACCCTTGGAAGCCATGATCAAGGTGTGTCCATTGACATGTGTTTCTTCCAGCTGGCCATGGATCAAATTTCCAAGCTCCTTTACCGTGTCAACCTCTGCTAAAAAATGAATCGCTTGGGTGAGGATGGTTCTTGTTACTGAGTCAACCTCGTAAAAAATGAATCAGGTATGAGGAAAGTTCCTTTTACTGTGTCAACCTCGTTAAAAATGAATCAGTGGATCAAGAGGAAAGTTCCTTTTACTGTGTCAAACTCGTTAAAAAATGAATCAATGGGCCATGAGGACAGTTCTTTTCCTGTGTCAACCTCATTAAAAAATGAATCAGTAGGTAGATCAAAGTTGTGCAGATTGGTAGATGTCTTTGGTGAGAATAAATAGTTTCTCGAGACTACTTCTTTTCCCTTGCACAACTTCGTTAAAAATGAATCAAATGGTCAAAGGATAGTTCCTTTTACTGAGTCAACCTCGTTAAAAAATGAATCAGGTATGAGGATAGTTCTTTTCCTGTGTCAACCTCATTAAAAAATGAATCAGTAGGTTATATAGGTAGATTTTAGAAAGTAGATACGAGGATAGTTTCTTTTACGGTGTCAACCTCGTTAAAAAATGAAACATGTAGGTGATGATAGTTCTTGTTACTGTGTCAACCTCGTTTAAAAAATGAAACACATTGCCATGAGCATAATTATTTTACTGTGTCAAGCTCGTTAAAAAATGAAACAAATCCTCCCCTAATTGAGTCGAGTCTTTGATTAGATCTCGTAAATGTTAAGTCATATATTTAGGTTAGTTTTTGCATAATTTTCTTACAGTTTTAGGTCGGGTCTTTCATATGATCTCGTAAATAAACCTTCATTCCATCTAGCTATTAATTACCAGCAGTGTACTTAGTTGAATGAAATGAAGCTGGGGGGGCATGCGCTCTAGCAGTTACGCTTAGGGGGCATCAAGCACAGTTTTCTCTCTGTTTCAAGCTTGTGTAAAAATGAAACCACTCTGAAGCATAGTTTTTCTCTGTTTCAAGATTTTGTAAAAATGAAACCTATCTCGAGTCGATTTCGGTTATTTTCAAGACTCATTAAACTCATGAAAATCCTGAGATTATTTTGCTATCTTTCATTCTCGTAAAACACATGAAAATGCCGAGTTCTTTCCGTCTTTTCCTGCTCGTTAATTAAATTGAAATTCGGCCATAGGAGTACATTTTTATCCCTTTTTCGAACTCGTTAAAACTTACGAAAAAGTGAAAACCATGAGTACATTTTTATCCCTTTTTCGAACTTGTTAAAACTTACGAAAAAGTGAAATTTGGAGTCCTCTTTTAAGCCCTTTTCAGACTCTCTAAACATGAAAAGATTGTCGAGCACTTAATTATTCGAACTCGTTAAATTAAATGAATGATCGTCCCTTCAGTATAAGTTTACCCCTTTTACAGACTGAAATGGACTATTTACGAAAAAGGTATACGTTGACTAATTACGGTCAATAGAGTTCTCTCCCGCAGTATTTTATCCTTTTTCGGGCTCGAGAGACTAAATTTACGAAAAAGTACACCCATGGATTTTTCTTAAGTTTTTTCTTCTGACTCCCTAAAATTGAAAAACACCAAGTTTCTCCTATACTGGACTCGTTAAAATTTAACAGTAAAGGACCTGTTCAATTTTAAACAGGAACGAACCACTCCTTCTTAGGGTTCGAATCTTAAACTAAGTTGGACTCATCCGAAGGATGAGCTTATAAATAATAAAATGTTATCCTCCTTAAGCTTGTCAAAAATAAAGAGGTACTTGCCAGAAATGGTGGGGGGAAAGAGAGAAAAATGAACCTGTTTGTTACATTTTGATTATTCTGAAAATCGTTAACCACTCTTGAACATGTGGTAATTTTCATTCCACCGGGTTAAAATCCTTTGCCTAATAAAGCACCAAACCATATTGAAAGCCCCAACCGGTTTCTCTGCATTAGCTGAAGTCAATTATTATCAAGCCATCTCAGAGTGTCGTTATGTGTTCAAGAGGATACAAAATAAAACGATCTATCCGCCGAATAAGTTATCCGTCATCCATTTTGACCATCCCCCGAGTCGTACTCTGCCGATATATTTTCAAAACTTGATCTATGATTTCGTGGTTGTGGGCTTGCCACGATAGATCACTCCTATTTAAGACAAAGTCATTATTTGTGGTTGATGCGTAAATCATCGCACTTTGAAATCGTATGCCCAATGGTAGGTTTCTGCCTTCAACGACAGTTAATCATTGACCTTCGATCGAATGATTCCGTGCCATGTTCGAATTCAAACCATTCATTCACATTTCATGGACTGTACCGAGTACTTTGAGAGCCATTGACATTACTGATGGTTTCTCTCACACTTGTTAACAGTTCACATCATTGACTGGTAATCAAGTGGTTTCTACCATGTTCGACTTCAATACATTCATTCACATGGATAGAATCGTACTGGTTCGAGATACGGAAATCAAGACCCCGGATCTAGTTTCCACCATCCAGGCTGCGAGGAATTTTATCATCTATACGGGGACTATTCATAAAAATATGGTTGCGTCCATACTATGTCTACACATGTCTATACTGTTGATGTATTCAAAATCATTCCTGTATCAGAACTGTTTAAATCAGTTTTCTAGTTAGTTTTGATCTGAGTATGGGAATGCCTACCTCAGCAATGATATGTTTACATATATATATTTTTCATTGAATGTTTTTACAGGTTCCGACCGGGGTGTCCACAGGATGATCCTTGAAATGATAAAGTACTTCACTCTTCATATATAACAGACTTCATCTTCATCTATTTCAGACTTCGCACTTTAGGGGGCAATCTGTTACACTAAAAAATGTCACCCTGACATTCTGCTGACTGTATGAGCTCATTAAACACTCATACATGCCTCCTTTGCAAGTCTTACAACCTTTGTTCCTCATTCCAAGCCCTAAAAATGGAGGAAAAACCCTTAAAACTCAAAAAAGCCTTGGGTACGCAGGTAACATGAATCCTGCCTGCGTTTTTAGCTAGGGTACGCAGGTAATGTGAAGAGAAACTACGTTCTAGAACGCATTTTTCCAATGTAATGCCTACGGTACCCCTGTAAAGTCAGAAAGCGCGAAAGAAAAGATTAAAAAGTTGAATTTTGGTCAATTTTAGAAGGTTCTGGATGAGATTTTTTGGGGATGAGTACGCTTTAGTAAGGTGCATGTATCCCACACCTTAAGGAACTAATCCCTTGATGTAAGGAGCCTATCCCTTTGAAGGAGGATTCTATCCCTTAAAAAGTGGAATCCTAACCTCCTCGTCTGCTCTATAAAAGGAGGCATTAGGTAGCCTCAAGGGGTTAAGAAGATTGTTAAGTAAGTGAAGATTAAGATTTTGGAGATTGAGAATTGGAGTTCAAGCTTTATGTGTGATTGAGCTGAAGTGCTATTGAAGATTTAGACTTCTTTCTGCTGAGCTTTTGAGAGGAAATATCACATACCTCTTTGTGCTCCTGGAGGAAGAGTGCAAGACTTATCAGAGTAGAGGAGATTCCTGCTTCGGACCCCGGGAAGGCCTTTCGAACATCAAGGCTAAGGTTGTAAGGTTCTTCTATTATTTTTAAGATTAATACAATCAAGTTTTGTTTTTCTCAATAAATTTTCATTCGATTGTTTATTTCAATAAGCTGTCATTTGATCGTTTATTTCATAGATTCCTTGATCACTATGATAGATATGTTTTATGATTATTTGTTATATAGGTGCTATTTGATATTTTCTTGTTTGTGATTGCAGATCAATGAAAGATGATACTTTTCTTGCGAAAAAAGAGCTCTTGTTGCGATGAAGGATTATTGATGCGACAGAAGCACTACGACCGCAAATAAGCATTTGGATCTAAGGTAAGATTGACACCTTCATAGCATTTAATTGCAAAACAAATATATCTAGAGAAAGACAAACTTAGTTGTTCGTTTGTTGCTAGATTGTCTTCTGACACTAGGGAGATCGGTCTTATCCGCAAGAACGATTTATCCGGCCAACACTACCATGGTAGGATCTTATTATCTGGAGCTTCCAAGCTCAAGGAGAAGTTTCTACAAGCAGCTCATGGATATTTCCTTTTCAGCCACACTTATTCTATGAGGGCATACCACACCATTATGGAGGGGTATTTTTGGGAAGGCTTTGAGGAGGGGATATATCAGCATTTGAGGAGATGCATGGATCATGTGGAGATGGAGGAGATACACAACTTTTTGAAAGAGTTAGAACAACCACCTCTTTTCTCTTTGAGAGTGAGAGGAGACTCATCTATGAGCCACTCCATTTGTATGAGAAAAACATATGGTAAGGGTATTTTTTGTTTGTATGATGACTTGTATAATGTATATATGCATCCCTTAACCATACATGTGCAGGGCTTTGCTCAAAGGAGGATCATTCTTCCTTTTAGACCTCATGGTTTACTTGAGGCCATGAGAATTATTGGTGACCACTCCCTAGGAGGACTTGGGGAGGAGATTTTTTATGGGGAACATACTTACATTGCACCATACATCATTCACTTTCTCCAAACACATGAGGAGAGTGGGGGAGCAAGAAAGTGGTTGAGAAACCACACTTTTTGTCATTCTCTATTGCAGTTGAGGGTCAAACTGTGTTGGTTACATTTGAGGTACCATTGTCCTTCTCTCTTGCTACATATGGCAGCAACTATGGTTCTCATTGTAGTTCCTTATGTTTCTGTTGCTCTTATTTTTATTGGGAGCATGATTGGGGGAGTGGAACATCGATTGGATGTGTCCCTTGGGGGAGAGATTTCCCACATTGTTTGCATTGCATGTTCTAATGGGAGAATGAGAAATTATGTGGCCACTATATCAAAACACTTTTTTCCTTTTGAGGTGAGCCATATGATTGATTGGATGCCATATGATGGTGATTTCCAACTCATCACGTATGAGATGGTTTGGGCCAGCATGATTCATAATGTTGGAGGGAAGGTCCTTGAGGATCCAGTCTTCTTCTTGCCACTTGAGGGAAACATTATTGTAGCCTAGGATCAACAAACACTCTACACTTATATTAAGTGGAGAGGAGGACAGCGTGGGGTAGGCTATTTTGTCTACCATGTTCAGATTTTCAGCCCACCTACATTGATAGAGCTCAAAGTGGAGGATGATTTGCATGAGTTACCATTTTGGAGGGTGGCTCATTTTGTATGGTTGATAGCTTGGGGATGATAGATCCCAATCTATATCAGACATCATGCCTCAAGAAGGCCTTTATACATCCCATTTTTGCCTCCATGGATGTTGAACATGATGATAGCTATTTGCGATGCACACCAAAAGCTATCTTACATACTTGGGAGGGACAACTTGGAGATGATTTTATGATATAGAATCTTGGTCCTTGGAGGATTTTATCATATGAAGATGCTACAGGGAGAGAAGAGGAGGCTTCTCAGTTCTATCCTTGTAGTTTCTTGAGGACAAGCAACATTTGGGAGGGGAGGACTGTAATATTCCAAAATTAGCATGTAGCTAATTGGAATATTGATTTTTGTTTTTATCACCTAACAGCTTAATAAATGGGTAAGGAGGCCCATGCATATTAAAAATATGAATAAAATCCCTCATAATGTAAAAATGGATAGTCATAGGAGCTATATTTCACACCCTCATGTGTGAACAGGATCTTTTGCATGTGGACAAGGTCAAGTTTGACCAAGTCAACAGCGTTGGGGATAGGAGGTGGAGAACACTTGGAGAGACAGCGCAGTATGAATGGGAGGGAGATTCCTTGGTGGAGGAAACCATAATGAGTGGGACCCATGGTAATAGGGCTTCCATTTTTTTAAAAGGAGGGCAAGGCAGCCATTGTTATTCATGTTATGGATTATTAATTTTATGGTCTGTTTAGACTTTGTGCATTCTCTTGTTGTTTAGCACAAGGAAATCCTATTTAGGAATTCCTTCTCCTTTCAAGAGAGGCCTCCTATGGGAGATTTCTCTTCATTTCTCCACATTTAGGCTTGAGGCCAATCATCCTCTTTCAGCTATAGCGTAGTTTTTGTTTAGAGCTGGGTTGTGTTGCAGGGTGTTGCAGTGGAGGTTACTCAACACCACTTCCTGAGCCTATCTTTCAGAGGAGGAAGCTTTCTTTCGTTTGGGTGATCAGTTGGGAAGCCCTTGGAGCATATTTCAGATCTTGGCACTTGGCCAACCTATTTTCTTGCACCTATAGTGTAGTATCCCTCAGTGACTGCATTATTTTCAGAGAGTATTTGCAGTGTGGGTTGCAGTGTTTGTTTCTAGAGTGAGATCTTCAGTGTTAGGATCATCCTTTCACTTGGAAGATCCATTGGAGGAGGTATATTTAGCTTGTTTATCATCTACAACCATCTCCATCCAGTTCTTGAGTTGCATCTGCTACTCAGTCTTGAGACTGCAACTCCGGCATTTTTTCCATTTTGTACATTTCAGGAAATCCTTTCCGGATTGTCTTGAAATTCATTTTGGGAGTCTATATCTTTACTTCCAAAATTTTTTGGGCCCTATATTTGTATATTTGTGTATTGACACTTCCCAACAGTAGTTCCTCTAATAAAAATGCGTTGTCATAGCCTTGGGAATTTTATGTGTAGCAGTGTTCTTCATTTTTCCATGTACATGTTTCTTGAGGCTTGCATTGCCTAGCTTGAGTGAGTGTTTCCTCAAGATATTGTATACATTTGCTTATATGATCTAATATTATGGCTATTTAGATCTTCTTACATCCTATGTGTTGATGTATCACTGCTATTTCATTATTATGTTCATGGATTGTTGTAGCTCCAATTTTGGAATATCTTAAGATATTCCCATTATTGTAGATTTTCCCTATTTTGGGATATTATAGACCTGTTTTATATTTATCATTAAAAATACATCATGGAATAAAATATTAAATATGAATACCAATCATACCTACAAAATGCAACATTTCTAACCCATTTGACCATTTCATGTAGAAATAATTAATAAAGCATTTTTGTTTATTATTTATTTCACCCAGTTTTATTAATTAAATTGATTAGAAATTATTTTTTGAGTTATCTAAATAAAGGTTATTGATCATTCTTTGAACTTGTCTCGGGACTAAAAATAATTAAATATCAAAAGTGGTTAGATCTTAATTTGGTCCAGCAAATATTTTATTATTTGACTACATCAAGTCTTATCCGCCATTTTATTAAAAATAGAGAGGTGTTATCCATTCTCTTCAACATGACCTTTTAATCGTTGTTATTTTGATCTTGTGTCTTTCAAGCTCTCCACTAGAGTTCCATATTCCCATTTTTCCCACAACACACTATAGGAAAGAGGAAATTTATCTACATTTGTAGAAAGGGGAGAAAAAAACCCTCCAACAGAGGAGAATGTGGTGTCCGTCGTTCATGATTTTCCTCCATGTGTATAACGTTCCATATTTTTTAATATAAAAATAATTTTCATTGGGTATGATCTTGTAATGTTATTTTTGTTTCAGTTTCTATCTATTGACACACACTTTCTATTATTTTATTTTTTGGTAGATTTGATATTATCATATTTATCATTACCATTTTAGGGTTTTAAAACCAAATTTTATTGTTAGGCTAATTTAAACCACAATAGAAAGGTTTTCTACTAACCGTTGTGCTTTATTCCAACTTAAAAATAAAAACCATTCCAGGGATCTAAAAACATTCATTGCTAGTGGTTTTTTCTATAAGTTATTTTCCTTTTTCTATTTTTGGATTTTATTTTTTTTAGTGGTTAATTCCTTTTAGAAACAATTAATTTTAGTTATGTTAATGTCCTACATGTCACATGTATCATCCACCTATAAGACAGAAAGAATATGAATAGACCCTTGAACCAGAAACCCTAAGAGTAGGACGCAATTTTAGGGTGATAAAGTGAGTTGGCCAATGCAAGAACTAGCCCATAAGTTGCAACAACAACACACTTGTAGTTGCTTTTCTACAACATCCCAACTTTTTTAATTTTGTAGTTTTTTCCTTTGTTTTCAGTTTTTCACTCTAAAGGGTATGGGTGTCCCTCTGTATATAGTTTTCAAAATATCTTTATCTTTTCATTTTCCTAACCTTTTAAGCAAAGAAAAAAGGCCTTCTAAGGTTTTGAGTAAATCTTCAACCAATAGAGGTTGGAATTCTGAATTGGGGGTTTGGTGTACTAGACTGGAAAAATTTTGTTTCATCACAGCCTGATAAAAATATGAAATTTTATTTCTTACTAGAGTTTGACACAAAAAAATGAGCCCCCCCTTTGTTGTTATATTTTTTTTCCTCACTATTCAACGCTTTTAAGCACTCTTTGTGGTAGATTTATTTCTAGTTTTCATAGCTTTGAAACTGTTGTTAATTTTTTTTCATATTTACAATAGGTTGGCTTATTAATAGTAGGTCTATTTTCATTACAAGGCTTGATCCACTTGTCTCCATTGATATCCTCCTCTTTCCTTCCTTAGAGCCTCTTATTTTTTTCATTAAGCCATCCATCTAGGTGGGAAGTAGATTGTTGTTAGTAATATTTTGCTTTCTTTTCATTTACAAATTTTTTTTGACAGTTTTCTACAATTTATTTATAGCTTCCTTTAATGCAAAATCAATTCTTTATATGAAAGTAGTATCATCATACTCATATGCACACACCTACACACCATTAAGTGAACAGTGATTGGTTCAAGACCCCAATCCTAAGCCCTAAAATTAACTAATAAATTAACTCACATTGATTAATCCCACTTGAACACTAGAAAAAAAAATTGTTAGTTAGGTTAAGATCGGTGGGTCAAGAATCCAAATAATGCCCACTGATCACTATACATCAAAGCATAGTTGGTTGAAATTCTGAGTGTAAAACCCTTCAAACTCTATTGGCCCGAAACCAATGTGTAGAAAAACCTCGTGGAGGAAGTAAGGCTTAGACTGAGGATATTGGTGGTTCCCCTTAAGGCTCCCAACTCTTGGTAGGGAATTTGGTTCCAACATTGACACCCATAATTGAGATTCTCTCACCCTCATTGGAAGGCCTCACTAGATGAAGGTAACCTTAGTGGAAAATCATTATAGGTGAAAAATATCTATTGGTGGTGGTTGTGAGAAGCAACAATACCTCTTCATACCTTCACTTGGCCTTTCTTGTGTCCCTGGCCATCCTGGAGCTTAGTTGCTTGGAAATCCATATGAAATTTGTCTTAGAGATTGTTTGAGATATATTCCATCTTTTACGCTAGAGACATTTTTATTTTGTAGGACGTGAATATATGATTTAGATTAACATTACCTCATAGTTAGAAGACACATTACACCATTTCACGTAGTTTTTGGCTTGTTTTTTGTTAAATTACTTCACCTTTCTTATCCTTATAACCTAATAGATTAATATTTTCCCCAACACCATAACGCTCACCAAGCATCAGTCACAGAGATTACAAGGTATTTTCCCCTAGTTTCCTTTAGGAAATCCTCTTACACCCACTCGACGAATTAGGGTTCCTCCCCCTAGTCCACCTTCAGAGTCTAGCTCATGTGAGTCTTTTATGTATTCATCTACTTCTGAATCCTTTGAACCTCAACCCATTAACATGGTTGGTCTAAAATTTGCAGCAACATTGGTCCCAATTTTGCAACCAACAACGAAGGTAATGTCGACATTAATATAGGTAATAGCGTGGGTCCCAATCCTGGAGGTAATATAGGAGCAGTTCTTGGAAATATTGTTACTCAATTATTTCTTGCTTTCAAGGCCAACTTAAACCTGACATATTTGATCTAGATCATCAAAAATCCTCTATTTCATGATAAAAATTGGCCACCCATGCCTACCAAACTTCCCTAATAAATTCCCAGGTTTGAAGGTATTTTTGGAGAAGATTTGACTAACCATATCTGGTCTTTCCATATGTTGTGTTCATCTAACTACATTATGGAAGACTTTGTTTGTCTCTGACTATTTCAATGCACACTCACCTGTGTTACAATGAAATGGTATGTTGACTAGCCCCGTGTCTCTGACCAAGTTTTCTACTATTGTGAATGCTTTTCTTTCATATTTTCAACTACACTTCCACCATTATACCAACATAGATATCTTCACCACTACCACCTACATCACTAATCATATTCACGACTAGCACAAATGGCAGAGCTTGTGAAAATATCTGAAACTCAATGATTTTTTTCTTTATGGATTAGTTTTTTAAATCCTTACTTCCTCCCATCACCAAGGATGTTGATTATACATTCACTAGAACTGAGGAAGAACCCATTTAGAAGGAAATGCACGATGACTTTATTTATGTGAAATCGAGCTATCTATACACTGTTGTCATTGATTCTCCTCGTACTCACACTGATAATCCTTTTGAATTGAGGGTGGTTCTTTATACAGATGGTGTGATTAGGTTTGTCACATACCACCAGCCTTCCCCATATCCATAAAGACACATGGGATATGGTCAGCCCCAGGGGGGCCAATACCTCATACGCTTATCCTCCCCTAGATATTTCTCGAGATACTTCACAAGGGGGCACAAGTACCTCTTATGCATATACGCATCCACATCATCATATGCCTGGGCCAACATGTACTCAACCCACTTATCACTTGTAACTGCAAACCCCTATTATCTATATGTGTATGATAATAGGAAAACCCTCCAGCAAATAATATTAGAATCTTTGTCTTGTCACGCTGGTTTTTTGTTGTGTACCTTGGGAAATACTTTTTCTTTGAGGTCACTTAGATCTCAACATCGGTGTACCTTCAGCCAACTAGTCACCAGTCTCCCTCCATAGACATAGTGCAAGTGGACCATGTCTCCAATGATGATGATTTGAATAAATTTTAATCGCCTACATCATGCGGTCCTTCACAGACACACATTCTAATATTTCACTCCAATGAGGACATTATGGAGTATTTAACCATTCCAATTATCCATGGGACAATATGCTTCATCACTCAGTACTTCCTCCCACAACAAAATTATTATTGACCAATATGTTGTGGAATTAAAATACTTTATTGATATTCAAGTAGATTGGTCTAAAAACCCCTTATTCCGAACCCAAAAATTTGAACCACATCCACCTTGTGGCCATTACATTGTTGCACAATGTCTGGATGAGGTGGTATCCATTTTTTAGGGTCTAAAAGAAGAAATTATCCCCAAACTTCATATTGTATCTAGTTATGTTGTCTCTAGTACCATAGTTATTCCCCATCTTGAAGAACTTCTAGAGTCACATATCACTCCAAAACACCCTGGGAATGATCTAATTCATCATTCATATATGTTACCTCTTGAACTCAGTCCATTTTGACATTTTTGTTGTTCAACGCTACTTTCATCTAGGTGAGTATTTGTTCATTGTAACCCAAACCACTCTTTGGTATGTTGACACCTCTTTAGATTGACCTTGTGGATGGTCACTAGAGTGGGTTTGTTCTACTATGATAAATCACCACTATTGTTGCTTTAATAACCTCTCTAACTTTTGGACCCCAAGTAGGAGAGACTCCCTTTCATAGTGATATTTGATCTTCAAATAGAGTGAGATGAATTCAAACTCCTCCTAAAATCGAAGCTCCCCTTCAAAATGGTTTAATCATAAATTTATCCATTTACAAAACAAAAGAACAAAGTGGAGTTGCCCCATATTGTTTCCTCTCCAAGTGACTTGTAGCACCTCGATGACTCAAAATAAACCATGTAAATTTATTTATTAAACAAATTATTATAAGTTATCCACAAAAATAAAATTAATCAATAAAGAAATACAACTAAAAACCATCCCTTAAAATGGACAATAAAACGTTAAACAAGGGTTTGCAAAAATGAAGCTCTTTTATTAGATAGCACTTATCGCATGTGACAACTTTTTTTATGTTTTTATTTTTTTCCTTTTATTATTTTTTTTCTAGAGGAAAATAGGTAACGATAACCATAAAATCTTAGCTTCCACCCACAATCATAGTGTGTTGTTTCCTAGAAAACCTTTAGGCCTGGCATAATAGCCCACAAACTGTACCAAACAAGGTATGTCAGAGTTACCTCTGACTGGCTCACCCGCGGGGTTTGAACAAGTGAACTTTACAAACGAGTATTTTTAGTATGAAAATTCTTAGTAGGTGTACGAAAAACGCTTCACTTAATTCACTGGTGACAAGTGACCCTAACAACAAGATATGGTTGTTTACGCTTCAACAATCTTTTTTCTCTCTCAATATGTAGAAAACCCAAAAATCAAAATGGAAATCAAGTGGGAGTTCTAATGTGAGAAGACGATAGTGGTGACAATGATAATGATCATTGTGAATAATGAATGGAAAACCCTCTTATCTATAACAGATTATTGGTATCAATTAGGAATTAGAATATAATAAAATATTATTGACCAAATCCAAATCTAGCCATTAAGAATACTTTATTATATTTTTTGAATAGGGAAAAGATATTCAAAATGGTCAAATATATTTATTTAGAAAATGGTTGAATTAATTAACAAATAAAATGATTTATTAATTACTTTTGTGAGAATTAAGAAAAGTGTTAAATTTGAAATAGTTATTAAATAGTGATTTTGGTAGGTCCCTATATTACTAGTGTTGTCCCTTATTGTTATTAGTGTAACCCCCTTATTTTTGTTGTTGTACCCATGTAGCCCCTGTTGTCGTTCCTAGAGACAGCCTTGAGTTGTGAAAGACCAGTGCCTAGGACATCTTATCTTAGCAAGGATCATATGGTATAACAGAGGAAGTTATCAATAAAAAGCTCTCATGCTATCTCTTGAAAACAAGAAATATTTATCTAAATAGGACCAAGACCTTCAGAAACTGACACAGGGAAAGGAATACTGCAGAGGCAACATGCAAAAATCCAATATAAAAGCAACAGAAAATTCAGAGACAACTTACTGTAAAGAGGGCCAATTCAGAAATACCTCACAGAAATAAATTATCAGAAGGTGTATGTAGTGAATGAAATATTGAGAAAATACTAGTTGTCATTGAGCTGATATCCAGATACACAATACCACCATGTAATGGGCTTACCAATTTAAGAATCCATACATGATAGTAGCGTTTTAAAAACACCCTCTCAAAGAAACTAATATAGTAGAAATACATTTTGAGTGAATAGTGAAACAGTATATCATGCCTAAGCCATATTGAAAGCGCTTGACTAATCCTAGCACGGGTATCAACTAGGATAAATCCTTACCAAAAATCAGTGAGCCACTCGCATTCCAGAAACATGATACAGGAAAGATGGATGAAATGAAATGATCTATTAAAATAACACATACAAGAGAAAGTTACAAATTGTGAAATACCAAAGACCAGAATCCTCTAAACAGATAGAACTCCTCCTCACTGAGACCCTACGGGCTCTGAGCCTTCATACAAGAGTTCAACAAATGTATACAAAAATCCTTTCACTGCATAATTTTCTGATAAAATCTGGAACCCTAAGTCATCTGTTCTTCGGGAGCTTTATAGGAGAAAAGAAAGCTCGAAAAGGGAGTAGGTGATGAACATTTAATCTGCCTCATTAAGACAAAATGGTGGAAACGTGCACGCCCATACTACCGAATGACTCTGTAATGTTGTTTGTACTTTGCTACCTACTTATTGAAATAAATGCACTGGGTAGAAATCTCTTCAGGAGCACGGCAAAGAAGTGAAATCACATGGACATTCCATCCTTTCCTGAAAGAAAATGGTGCTGAAAAGAAAGCTTTAGAGTATTACTTCTGTGAATGGTACCCTCTGCCTTCTAACTCTAAATCACGGTTTAAGATCTTCAATGTTGAACGTTGAATTCCTTGATCATCCACTGATATTTCTCTACTGCTCCATTAATATCTCCATCTGCGCGATCTATGCTTTGAATGACTCTGGAGGGTTTGACAAATTTGAACCCTGCTTCTTCAATGGAAGTCTTGTCAACATACCTTCCCAGGCCTTTCTTCATAATTCCAGCCTCTGAAAAATGGTCCTTTGATGTGTTCTCTCTTACTATAATGAAGACTAAAAATCATGGCTGTTTTCCGCCGATGTAACCCTGCAAAACTAGAAAAAGTATTAAGAAAACTATGCACGGAGATGATGGATGCATTGATGGTCGTCAGACTGGTGATGGGACTATGGAGAGATGGTGAAAAGTGCAGTGGAAGGCGTTGTGGAATGGTGATCCAGCATGGTGATGGTGGAAAAATGCTCTAGTGTAGGTTGGTAGAATGCGGAAATGTGAATGCGAAACCTTTGACCCTTTGGATATCTAAAGAGTGATGGGGGAAATACGATAAGCTATGTGGAAAGGGTGACGTGGCGGAGGACACGTGGTGGACGAGTAATTAATCTGGACCGTCCAATCTCAGGAGGAGATCGACGGTGGAAAACGTATCAGAGGGTGATGAAATGGTGGGCCAAGGGCACTATTGACTTGGATTAACACCCGTGAAGCTTCATGGAGCGACTACCGTCGGATGGATTGCCCCAGATCGGACGGCTCTCGGCGATATCGCGCCACATCCGCTACCGAAATATAACGCGCAATGGAGGGTGGTTTTTGGGCCGTACGCGGGGACACGCGGCGAGTAATGTATGGAATCGCTTCGAAAAATAAAATACCGCCTACCGCCCAAAGGCAGTGCGATAGAAACTAGGCGGGTTTGGAACAGGTGCGGCTGCGGGGACCACAAGGACGGATGGGTTTCTGACCGTAGATCTTCAAGTTGATCGGACGGCGGACGGGTGATCGAAACGGTAAACGGGGCGGGCCATGGGCGCGATGAAGACTTGCGAACGTCGTCCAATCTGTACAGATCGACGGTTATAAACGTGCCTAGTATATATATATATATATATATATATATATATATATATATATATATATATATATGTGTGTGATAAGCACCCTCCGGGCTAACGCTTGGTTTAGCGACCAAATCACGTGGAGGAAAAATTAGAGGGACTAGGGCCGAAAGGTGCTAGGCCTTATAGTCTTTCAAATATGGGTTTTGCGGCCTTTTTTAATGTAATTTGGGTGGAGGAGAGGTAACGATAAAGGGGACAAGGGGATGAAATGGAGCAATTTTCAGGGGCACAAGGGGCAAATGAAGGCCTCTTGGGGCACAATTTTTCACAATCAATGAGACTTATTGGCTTAAGAACAACAGAGGGAAATAATTAAATGGCAGAGGGCCTGAAGAGGCTTTCAAGGATGATGTGTATTCAGAGGGAAAACATTCCTCGAAAGTTCAGAGACAGTTTGACCCCCTGTTTGCTTGTCAAAATTTGGTCAGGGCTGACATGATCACCAAATATTGGTCTAATTCCTGGACACACGTCATCCCTAGGCGCAATGAGAACTTCACAGACCACCTACATCATCAATTTTTACAGACAGGAAAAATAAACCTATTCTACTTCTACCCTTATTACTCCATGAGACCAGATTAAATTGTTGGTCTCATATTTTCTCTACCTAAACTACATCTGCTAGAATTAAACTGTCTAGCAGATTTCTTCTCTACATTCTAAAACAGAAATTGAAAAATAGCCAAGCCAGGATTAGACTGTCTGGCTTGCTGGACTTTGCAAAAGTTAAAACAACTAACTACATGCTCACAGACTGAGCTTTATTGAGTTTTTCCTACCTACCCTACTTTAACTGGATTATTTACAAGTCTAGCTTACAAACATTGTCTTCCAATGCAAAACGCGTCCATTAAGTGATCCCATGACTGGTCTTTCTTGCTCAATTCCTTGAGCAGGCTGGAAAGGCAGGGCAGCTCCCATTCTTTTTGTTCCATAATAGCAGCTTTGAAAAATTTTCTTTCTGCTTGCAACATGCTACTCAAAAAGACCCTTGGTCCTTCTTCAAATGTGTGCAGGAAATGAACATAAGGATCATGAAATGATAC
Organism: Pinus albicaulis; assembly: GCA_034641835.2. Lineage (NCBI taxonomy): Eukaryota > Viridiplantae > Streptophyta > Pinopsida > Pinales > Pinaceae > Pinus > Pinus albicaulis. Next base: position 737,079,350 of record CM076570.1, on the reverse strand, counting down.
CTGGTTATGAATATCTGGCAAGCAGGCTTCAACCAGGATTTCTTCTTCTTCCACTGGATCAATAACAAGACTCTCTTGAGAAAGAGAATCTCCCTCATTTTCTTCATTTTCTGAACTGGAGGACTCATCATATATGACAGTGTTGTCCTCTTGGAGCTCTGATATATTCTGCTCTGATGAGCTGAGCTCTGTGAATAGATCTATGTATTCTTGAGCAGGGGTATGTTTCATTGCTTCTTCCTTTTCAAGAGAAGGCCCCTTAATTTCAATCTGCTCAGGAATTTCTTCTTTGCTTACCTCCTCATCTTCTGAAAAGGAAGGCTGATGGTTTCCAGTCTCACTAATGATCTGTGGTAAAGCAGAATGAAGATTCAAGGAATCTTCATCTGCTATTATACCATCGTAGCTCTCCCCATCAGTATCATAAATAGCCTGCATTGGCTTATTACTCTCTGGAAGTAAAGGGAAATGATTTTCCTCCCATAGATCTACTAATGATGACACTGCAAGATTATCTTCTATTTGGGAAACATCATCATCAGATAGATCAAAAATAGGAAAATCATGAATATAAGTAATACTTTCACCTGAGCATACTGGATTATCAGCAGGTTCTTCTTCACTTTGATCCACAGAGGAGCTTTCTGGATCTGTACAATCAAACTCATAAGATGAATGGGCAAGAGTGTGTGTTCCATAGAAGATTTTTGATGTGGGATGTTGATTTAATATCTGATCAATCTCTTCTTCTGTCAAAGGAGAAGATTGATTTGTGTTCCTTTGTGCAGAAGAGCAGCAGCTCTCTGTTTCTTGTACCACCGATTGTTGAACTTTGGTTACCGGAGGACAGGTCGTTCCCTAAGGCTTTGATCTTTGGCCTAGGGAAAAGTGTCCAAAAGAATTTAATTTTTTCTCCTAAAGTGACTTTGTAATTTTTATAAAGTCGAATCTAATTTAAAAGTGACTTTAAGTGATAAAGTTACTAAAGTCTAATTTTAAAGTGAATTTAATAAAGTCAATGTAAAATTAGAAAGGAAAAGTGACTTTGGAAATAAATGACTAAGTTGGGTCTTTATTAAAGTGGGGTGGATTAAAAAATAGAAAGTGAGATTTAAAAGAGCATTTAATATCAGCCCTAGATCTAAAGCTATTTCAGCCATTAGATTTGGGGATAACCCAAAAGTCACTTAGGGTTAGGTTAAAGGAGGAAAAGGAGAAAAAAGGTCATTCATTCTTTCATGAGCAGATTGAGAGAAGGAGAAGGAGAGAGCTGGAGATTTTTTCTGAGCAGTGAGAAGAAGGAGGGCAGCAGCAGTGATATTCAGCAAATCCGTACAGCAAGAGCAGAGCACAAAGTTTGAGGCAAGATGGCACAAATTTTGAGGGAGGAAAGACAGCATTTAATGCTGCACGTTTTTTGAGGTCCGTACAGCAGTTTGAAGGCACAGTAATCAAGGTCTGTACAGTAGGAGAGAGAGGGATGTTTTCTGAATCCGTACAGCAAAACAATCAGCACTAAAATCGAGGCCGTACAGCAGATTTAAGGCAGCTGTACAGCACGTTTTTCGAGGCAGTCGTACAACAATTTTTGACAGGTCGTACAGCACATTTTTCGAGGCAGTCGTACAGCATAGATTTCAATGTTGTCCATACAGCATTTAATGTTGGACTGTTTGCTGTAATTTCTGTTTTTAAGGGCACGGAAACTGAGGTGGATTTTTGGCACGATTTTCGAGATAAGTACAGTTTTTGAGGTTGCTGTAATTTTTGTTGTGTAAATTTCTGTCTCACTGTAAAAAGCATTTTTTAGAAAAATAAAGAGAAGCTTTCAGACTAGTTTTCCCCAAGAGTTGTAGGGGGTTTTTCCAGGGTCATGTTGACCAAAAATATCTGTGTTAAAATGTGTGAATGACTGTTTTAAGCTTGCTGATTTTTATTTTTGCATTTTCCAACATTCTGTAAATTTTCCAGAATTTGTGTTTTCAGCAAAAATTTATTTTCCAGATTGTTGAATGTAAGGATATGGGAAAGGGCATTTAACTATTTGGAGAAATAAGGTGAAACTAAAAACCAGGGTGGGAAAGAGGAAATTTCTACATGGTATCAGAGCTTGAGTGTTGAAAGTGCAGTTTAGGACAGCAAGGAGAAAAATATAGCCTGCTGATTTTTCACCCAGAAAATTCCAGCAAGCTGATTTTTCACAAAAAGAATTTTTATCTGTACTACAACAGCCTGTTAATGTGCCTATTGAATTTGTTCAGTTGGCAGCATATAATAGAAATAACAACAAGGGTAAGAGACTAATTCTAGACGGAATCAAAGACCATTGCATTCCTCATGTGAGAGGAAAGAGAAATGCTCATGAGATGTGGACAGCATTGAACAATCTCTACCAGAGTACCAATGAGAACCGGAAAATGGTCCTGAAAGAGAAGCTGAAGACCATTAAGATGGGTAAGACTGATAGTGCAGCTGGATATCTCACAAAGATTACTAATGTGAGAGATGAGTTGGCAGCAATTGGAGAGGTCATTCCACCCACTGAGTTGGTGCGGATTGCGGTGAATGGCCTCCCCAGTTCATGGATGAACTTTGCTGATGGGGTTTGTGCACGTGAGACCCTTCCCACATGGGAGAGGTTTTGGGATGATTGCATTCAGACAGAGATCAGGAAAGGTCATCTTGGGGCAGCCAAGCCAGTTGAGCAGGATGAGGATGTAGCACTGTTGGCAGGAGGCAAGAAAGGCAAGGTAAAGGTAAACGGGGTAACACACGCAAAGGACTATTCCAGGTGAAGATTTTTGATTGTCGAATATGGGATTTTAGGTGATTGTGTGTCCGGAGAAGAAGAAGAAGAAGGGGAAGAACCAGAGCATGGCAGCATCAGCAGAGGTTGAGGACTTTGCAGATCGCTTTGACCAGGAGTTTGGGTTCATTGCGTGTGAGTCCTCTAGTGCAGGATCACCTTCCACAGAGGTTCAGAGGGAGCATGCTTTTCCCTTGACTAGCATAGCATCTTCGGGTATCTGGTATGTGGACTGTTAAACACCATGTTGAAGCACACACATGGTGTATGAGAAAGAATAACACACACACACAAGAGACTCAACACAATGAAGGATAAGCATGAGGCTTTCTTATTTTCCATTATACAAAGATGTACATTTATAGTACAATGGTGTGACTCTTGGTTTCATATTCCAAGGTCACTTGGAATCCATTGTGACTTTTCATATTCCACACCTACCCATGGAGGATTAGGTGTTCCAACATACCCCCTTAATCCGAAGGGGTATGTGTGAGTCCAAGAAAAGAGTTGTAATACAAATCTGCAAAGTATACATGGCAGCACTTGGGCTGAATCAACTCTTCGAAATGTTGGAAAAAAGAGGTGGTTTTAGGATGACCACAAACACTGGAACGCAAAACTTGTTGCAGTTCCCGGAACTCTTCCAAAACTGGCAAGAAGCTAAAAGCTTCTGCTAGAGGAATTGTCCCTCATAAAAAAAGGGAGACCTTCGACCTAAAAGAAGGGAGGTCTACTACCTGTGGTGGTTTTAGGTTGTCCACTAACCAAAGATGATGGTTTTAGGTTATCCACCAACCGAAAATGATGGTTTTAGGTTATCCACCAACCAAAGATGATGGTTTTAGGTTATCCACCAACCGAAGGTATGCTCATGGGCATCCGTGTCTCTAGCTACATCTCTGAATCCGGAATGAAGAATTGTGGCTCAGGCTCGCTTGAACTGCTGGCTACAACTCTGAACATGGAATGAGAGATTGTGGCTCAGGCTCGCTTGATCTGTCGTTGAAGCTTGTACATGACCACCATTTTCCCCCCTGTCAGGGACAAGGTGAGATGATGGCGAAAACTCAACTGCAAGTTTGCTCAATATCTGTGAACAAGTTCTAACATGTGTCGTAAACATCTTCTTGGCTGCTGATGCCCATTGCCAAGAAGCGATCCATTCAAGATGAATCTTGGTTCTTGCAGGAGGCTTGTGTCTGAAGCATCTGTCTGAAGAATGGGTGTGCCGACCACAGTGCTTGCATGGATGAAGATCAAAACAGTGATCTTTCATATGGCCAACTCGATCACAGTGTTGGCATTTCTCGATCTGATGTTGTTGTTGTGGAACAGGATCTGGAACAGCTGCAGGTGAACTGTCATACAGGAATCCGGCACTCTGAAATATGATGGGCTTGGTGTAGTCTGGAATATGAAAGGACACATCCTTGTCATATCCAAGACTAGTTCGGTGCTTGTTGTGGACAAGCTCTTCCCAAGGTCTGATGATGGGCTTAGGAAGTGCAGGCTGAGTGGCTGCATCTGCATGTAAATCTGCTCTAGTACAAGGAACTGAATGAGAATCAACTGGAACTTTGCTGACTTGCTGCTGATGGGAGTCTTTCACAATGTTCTGAACAGAAGCAGGTTCAGAATGGTGACTCTTTTGGTGAAGTTCGTCTTGTTGGAGTTGAGATTCCAACTGTAAAAACTCAATCTTTTCTTGTGCCTCTTGTAAACAAATCTGAATATTACAAAGAGCATCCTTGCTCATTTTTATCACATCATCAACATTTGAATGAATGAGGTCATTCAACAACATTAATGCCTCATTGATTTTGGCCATTTTCAACAATTTAGGCTCAAAAATGAATGAAAGGGTGTCGGCTTCAACCGAAAATGCACCCGTTTACAATGTGATGCAACAAGAAATACAAATGACTCAAAAGAATTTCCAACTATGGAAATCTCAAGTACAAAATCGGCTCCTCAAATGATGGAGGGCAATCAACAATGACTTACATCAACAACTCAAATTCACTGATTCCAACTATGAATGAAGAGGAAAATTCCACTCAAAATACAATGTCAGCTCAATACATATCTCTGCAAAATATTTGTAAATGTGTAGCTAAAAACACGTGCAAGAAGCCTTTAAGGCAGCTGAATTTTCCTTCAAAGCGTTGTTTTGAATGATAGCAAACTTGTCTTCAAATGTAAATTTCTTCAAAAAATCACCCTTATGCCACAAATCACACAATGTCAAATCTTCTCTTTTCACTATGTATGTTTACTATCCATTTGCTTCATATGTCAATTCCTTCATTTCTGTTGTTCATATCCTCTTCTTTCTCCTCTCTCTGCTATTTTTTTTTTTTAATTAATTAAAAAAATAATTAAAAATGGGAATTAGTTACAAAAGGGTGGGATAAAATTTAATTTAAAAAGGAAAGGGGGTTAATTTAAAAAAGGGAGAGGGAGTATTATATGGAGGGGTTTATTAATGGGGGAGCGGGGTTATTAAATAAAATATTAAAATGGAAAAGGGATTTTTATTTTTTATTTTTTATTTTTATTTTTAAAGAAAGGGAATTAATTAAAAAATGGGAATGAAGGAGTGTAGTTAAAAAGGAGGAGGGGGATTAATTGAGATGGTACGGAATTAATTAAAAAATGGGAATGAAGGAGTGTAGTTAAAAAGGAGGAGGGGGATAAGGAGTATTATATGAGAGGGAGAGAAAAATATTAAATGGAGGGGGGGCGTATATTTTAGAAGAAGTTTAAAAATTTTAGAAAAAATTGGAATGGAGAGCAAAGGCTTGGAGAGGGAGATGGCCGTAGGTGAGAAGAGAAGTATGGGAAGGGCGTATTAAGTATGGGGAAAGGAGCGTAGCGCAGAGAGGAGTATGAACGAGTGGGAGAGTGTGAATAAGGGATGGATAGATGTCGTGAGAGGGTCTGTAAGGTATGAAGGGCGGATGGGGATTGGGATGAGTGCAGGAGAGGAGTGGGATTGTTGTATGGCGGATTAGATGCAGAGTGAGAGGAGTATATGCAGGTGAGAAAGGGATGGGGTTCAATGAGATGCGGGATGAGTAGAGCGATGGAAGGCCGGGGATAGGCCGTAGAGTGATGAGAGGGCCGACGGTTAACGCAGAGTGAGTATGGAGATGGGTAGATGAGGAATGAATTTAAGAAAGGGTCGAGCTGTAGGATGAAGCTGTGTGCTGTATTGCAGTGATGTAAGGGCAATACCAAGGGGGATTCAAGGTTTGGTAGAGGCCGAGGGGTTGATTGTAGAGATTTTTTATTTTTTATTTATTTATTTATTATTATTATTATTATTATTAATACAACAGAGAGCAGGAAAACATCTTTACAACAACAACAGAATTTTTTTTTTTGGTGTATAGCAGAACAAATCCAGCAGCAGAGAAACCCAGAATTGCAGAATTTTCCAGATTATTTCAGCAGTAAAACCCAGAAATTAGAGAACTCAGAAATCTCAGAAATTTCCAGCAGCTCAAAAATGCAGAGATGAAGAATTTTCTAGCAGAAAAACTCAGATTTCTTTTGCAATAAAAACCAGAAACTTCTTCTTCTTCAGAAACTCAAATTAAACACTTTTCAGCAGCTCTTTGAAAATGATGTAGATTTTAATGAGCAAAAATTGCAGAGAAAATTTAAAATGAAAACCTTCAGATGGGCAGTGTTGCCTTCTTCAAAACCAATGCTGGAATGCTACCAATTTCTGAATGCTGCTTCTCCTTCAAACCAATTTTTGAATGCTACTCTTTCTTCAAACCAATTTCTGAATGTTGTTCTTTCTTCAAAACACTTCTGAATGGCAGCAAAAAATATGCTGCAAAAACTCTCTAAATGCTGCAAAAATGCAGATATGCACAGGCCATAAACACAAATGGCTCACTCAATTTGGAGCAGGGCCAGCAATCGCCCGCTCTGATACCATGTTAAACACCATGTTGAAGCACACACATGGTGTATGAGGAAGAATAACACACACACACAAGAGACTCAACACAATGAAGGATAAGTGTGAGGCTTTCTTATTTTCCATTATACAAAGATGTACATTTATAGTACAATGGTGTGACTCTTGGTTTCATATTCCAAGGTCACTTGGACTCCATTGTGACTTTTTGTATTCCACACCTACCCATGGAGGATTAGGTGTTCCAACATGGACAGTGGGGCTTCACGTCATATGACAAGAGTCCGTGAGTACTTCTCAGAGCTTTCAGAGAGTGGCACTGATATAGAGGTAGTACTCGGTGATGACAGGGTTGTTAGAGCAGTCGGTGTGGGAACACTAACATTTCAGAGGGAGTCTAAACCTCCCTTGAAGGTGTCAAATGTTCTTTATGTGCCAGGGATGAGGAAGAACCTCATATCCGTCTCAGCTTTGGAGGATAGAGGATATGAGATACTATTCAGGGGAGGACAGGTGCTGATATATCCCAAGGGCACTCTAGCTGATTTAGTTAGAGTGATAGGTGTATGCCATGCAAAGGTGTACAGGTTTTAATTTCAGCCCCTTTTGGCATTGAGCAGTAGTACCGACAATAGAGCTAGCAGTTCTGAGTTGTGTGAGATTTGGCACCGCAGGATGGGGCATATGTATCATGGAGCCTTGAGGACTTTGCAGGAGATCACTACAGGTGTGCCAGATTTCAGTACTGATCACTTTGATACGTGCATAGGATGTGCGATGGGCAAGTTTGCCAAATCCCCTTTTCCCAACAGTGACAGCAGAGTGACTGGGATACTTGATTTGATTCATTCCGATGTGAGTGGTCGGATGTCTCATGTTTCCTTGAGTGGATATGAGTACTATGTTTTATTCATTGATGATCACTCTAGGAGGACTTGGATTTATTTCTTGAAGACCAAGAGTGAGGTCTTCAAGCGGTTTCAGGAGTTCAGAGCTCTTGTGGAGACACAGACAGGTCGGAAGATCAAGTCCCTGAGGTCGGACAATGCAGGAGAGTACACCCTTGGAGAGTTTGTTGACTATTGTGTGGAGGCAGGCATTAGGAGGGAGTTCACTGTTCCTTACAACCCCCAGCAGAACGGGGTTGCGGAGAGGAAGAACAAATCCATCGGAGGGGCTGCCAAAGCCATGTTACATGATCAGGGGTTGCCATTGTTTTTGTGGGCAGAGGCCTGCAACACAGCTGTTTACTTGCAGAACAGGAGTCCGCATCGTGCCTTGGGGCACATGACTTTGGAGGAGGCTTTTTCTGGGAAGAAGCCTGATATTGGTCATCTTCGTATCTTTGGGTGCATTACATACTCCTACATACCCAAGGAGAAGAGGACCAAACTAGAGCCCACCGTAGAGAAGGGTATCTTTGTGGGCTACAGTGAGACCTCAAAGGCCTTTCGGATTTACATTCCTGCACAGAGGAAAGTTGTTGTCAGGCGGGATGTGAAGTTCGAGGAGGATAGGGCCTTTAGGAGGTCATGGGAGTTAGAGTATCTGGATCAGCCAGACCCTCAGCAGCAGTTGAGTCAGTCGCAGGGATCCAATGGGCAGGGATCAGGAGGATCCGGAGGTACATCTATGACGATGTCAGGTCCGTCAGTTAGCAGTGGGTCACAGAGTCAGAGGGGTGGTGCTTCGGGCAGCATGCAGAGCAGTCCACAGAGCAGTTCACTAGGGAGTCCACTGATGGACAGTTCACACGGTACCTCAGCTTCTACAGGTTTAGGTGCAGGCAGGAGGACAGCAGACAGACAGTCAGGAGTTCATGCTCCTGATGATGATGAGGAGGAGGAGTTTCATTCTCCAGTGGGAGAAGTGTGCTCAGGGAAGAGGAAGCCCAAGTGGCTTCAAGACACCTTGAGAGAGGCCACATCTGTTGCTGGGCCTAAGAGGCCGGTCAGAGAGAGCAGACCACCTGAGAGGTTTTGTAGCTATATGGCAATGGCTACCAGCATCCTTGACTCCGAGCCTTCTAGCTATGAGGAGGCAGCTAGCCAGCAGGTCTGGAGAGAGGCCATGCAGGAGGAGTATTCTTCTATCATGAAGAATGATGTTTGGGAGGTGGTGCCGAGGCCTGAGGGAAAATCCGTGGTTACTTCCGGATGGCTTTACAAGGTAAAGCATGCTGCAGATGGCAGCATTGAGAAATTCAAAGCGAGGTTTGTGGCTAGAGGGTTCTCCCAGGTAGAGGGAGTTGATTATGAGGAGACCTTCACTCCCATGGCTCGATATACTTCGATCCGCTCCATTATATCGATAGCAGCAGAGATGGGTTGGAAGATCCACCAGATGGATGTGAAGACCGCATTTCTCAATGGCTTCATACAGGAGGAGGTGTACATTGAGCAGCCACAGGGCTTTGAGGTGCATAGGAAGGAGTCCCATGTGTGCAGACTGAAGAAGGCCCTTTATGGCCTGAAGCAAGCTCCCAGAGCTTGGTACTCCAGGATAGATACATACTTGCAGGGGATGGGTTTCACAAAGAGTGAGGCAGATCCGAACCTTTACTATATTGTGATAGGTGAGGAGCCTCTCATTCTGGTGTTGTATGTGGATGATTTGGTCATTACGGGTGCAGAGAGACTCATAGAGCACTACAAGAGAGATCTTGCGGCGGAGTTTGAGATGAAGGACATCGGCTTGATGCATTACTTTTTGGGTTTGGAGGTGTGGCAGGAGGAGGGGAATTTCTTCCTAGGGCAGGGGAAGTATATTGTAGATATCCTTGGCAGATTCCACATGGAGAATTGTAAACCCATGTCGACACCAATGATCACCAACTGGAAGAATATCCATGCTTCGGATTCCGAGTTGGTGGATCCCACATTGTACAAACAGCTGATTGGTTCCTTGATGTATTTGGTCAAAACTAGACCAGATATTTGTTTTGCAATCAACACGATGAGTCAGTTTATGTGTGAGCCTAGGAAGGTTCACTGGGTGGCTGCAAAACACATTTTGCGGTACTTGCAGGGGACAGTGGATTATGGTCTGGACTAGAGGCAGGAAGATGGAGTGAGATTGGCAGGTTACACTGATTCTGATAGGGAAAGTTGTGCTTCTGATAGGAAGAGCACTTCAGGGTGTTGTTTTGGGTTGGGTTCGGCAGTGGTGTCATGGTTCAGCTAGAAGCAGCAGTTAGTAGCATTGAGTTCAGTGGAAGCAGAGTATATGGCAGCCATTCTAGCTAGTTGTGAGGCCATCTAGCTTCGCAATATGTTGTTTGGCTTATTTGGTCAGCCATTGAGACCTTCAATGATTTACTGTGATAATCAAAGTTGCATTAAACTCACGGAGAATCCATTATTTCATGACAGGTCAAAGCATATCGGGATCAAATATCATTTCATCAGAGACTATGTTCAGAAAGGAGTTGTGAAGCTTGAGTATATTCCCACTGATGAGCAGGTTGCAGATATTCTTACCAAAGCCTTACCACGAGGCAAGCATGTCTACTTCAGAGACAAGATGGGTGTGGTGAGGAACACCTTCCTCGATAAGAGGGAGTGTTGAAATTTGGTTACCGGAGGATAGGTGGTTCCCTAAGGCTTTGATCTTTGGCCTAGGGAAAAGTGTCCAAAAGAATTTAATTTTTCTGCTAAAGTGACTTTATAATTTTTATAAAGTCAAATCTAATTTAAAGTGACTTTAAGTGATAAAGTTACTAAATTATAATTTAAAAGTGACTTTAAGTGATAAAGTTACTAAAGTCTAATTTAAAAGTGAGTTTAAGTGATAAAGTTACTAAAGTCTAATTTTAAAGTGACTTTAATAAAGTCAATGTAAAATTAGAAAGGAAATGTGACTTTGGAAATAAATGACTAAGTGGGTCTTTATTAAAGTGGGGTGAATTAAAAAATAGAAAGTGAGATTTAAATGAGCACTTAATCTCAGCCCTAGATCTCAGTCTATTTCAGCCATTGGATTTAGGGATTCCCCAAAAGTCACTTACGGTTAGGTTAAAGGAGGAAAAGGAGGGAAAAGGTCATTCATTCTTTCATGAGCAGATTGAGAGAAGGAGAAGGAGAGAGCTGGAGAATTTTTCTGAGTAGTGAGAAGAAGGAGGGCAACAGCAGTGATATTCAGCAAATCCATACAGCAAGAGCAGAGCATGAAGTTTGAGGCAAGAGGGCACGAATTTCGAGGGAGGAAAGATAGCATTTAATGCTGCACCTTTTTTGAGGTCCGTATAGCAGTTTGAAGGCACGGTAATCAAGGTCCGTACTGCAGGAGAGAGAGGGTTGTTTTCTAAATCCATACAGCAGAAAAATCAGTGCTGAAATCGAGGCCGTACAGCAGATTTAAGGCAGTTGTATAGCACGTTTTTTGAGGCAGCCGTACAACAGTTTTTTACAGGCCTTACAACACATTTTTCGAGGCAGCCGTACAGTCGTACAACACAGATTTTAATGATTTCCGTACAGCGTTTAATGTTGGACTGTTTGCTGTAATTTCTGTTTTTGTGGGCATGGAAACCGAGGTGGAGTTTTGGCACGGTTTTCGAGATAAGTACAGTTTTTGAGGTTGCTGTAATTTTTGTTGTGCAAATTTTTGTCTCACTGTAAAAAGCATTTTTCAGAAAAATAAAGAGAAGCTTTCAGACTGGTTTTCCTCAAGAGTTGTAGGGGGTTTTTCCAGGGTCATGTTGACCAAAAATATCTGTGTTTAAATGTGTGAATGACTGTTTTAAGCTTGTTGATTTTTATTTCTGCATTTTCCAGCATTCTGTAAATTTTTCAGAGTTTGTGTTTTCAACAAAAATTTATTTTCCAGTTTGTTGAATGTAAGGATATGGGAAAGGGCATTTAAATATTTGGAGAAATAAGGTGAAACTAAAAACCGAGGTGGGAAAGAGGAAATTTATACACTGATTTGGAGGCAGGATGTCTTCTTGAACCTCTTCTAGAGTATCCTCAGTTATGCGTGCAGGAAAAACTTGAGGATCTTCTGATGTTTCTTGATCTCTCTCTGATTCAGACCAGTCCTCATGAACCTGATGATACTCTGTTAGACTACAAGGCTCATGAGTGGTTTCTTCCTCCACATCAGATTATGCATCTTCTATGTGGTGTCTTATTTCCTCCAAGAAACATTCCCTATTTTCTTTTGCTATTAGGTCTTGATACAGATCAATTCGGTGCTTAACCTGATAGTATAGGTAAAGTCGGGGGATCCTGATCGCTTTCCTCCTTATCTTCCATAGGTTTTAAAGCATCATACATGTCTTGCTCATTATCTAGGCCTTGAGTTTGTTCTTGTTCTGGAAGAGGCATAGTCTATTCTAAATAATCATCATTTGCATTCGTATTATCCATATACATCTCCAGCACTTTATCAAGGTTTCTATTAATTCATATAATTGATCATACAAAGCATCTAGCTTTGTATCCATGTCCATGTTTGGATCCATGTTTCTGCAAAGATGGTCACTACATCTTCTCAAATAGTTCAGAGTCTCCTACCAGTGGGGTCATTTGGTCTTTTGGGAGTTATGGAGTGTGGAGTCGCCATCTAGCACTTGGGCTACTTGAGAAGATGAGGATGGAAATTTTTCTATAGACAATTCAGGGATTTTAGTGTGGACTGATTTTCTCTCCCTCCAATTTCTTCTATGTATGATCTTTTCAGGGTTAGACACTAAAGGTGTCTTTGGCTGAGATGTATCTGACCTCAGGTGTGGCTTACAAGGAGCCAGGACTGCAAATTAATGTATCTAATGAACGAATGTGGATTTGCCAAGGTGAGGGATCTACAACTCTCAACTCTCCATACTCACCTACTTGAAGAGTGAATTAGATTTTTTCGAGGCCTAGGGATTTAAATTTTCTCAACTTCGTTCCCCGACAACGACGCCAAAAATATGTTTCCGTTCCTAGAGACAGCCTTGAGTTGTGAAAGACTAGTGCCTAGGACATCTTATAGTGCCTAGGATATCTTATCTTAGCAAGGAGCATATGGTATAACAGAGGAAGTTATCAATAAAAAACTCTCATGCTATCTCTTGAAAACAAGAAATATTTATCTGAATGGGACCAAGACCTTCAGAAACTGACACAGGGAAAGGAATATTGCAGAGGAAACATGAAAAACTCCAATATAAAAGCAACAGACAATTCAGAGACAGCTTACTGTAAAGAGGGCCAATTCAGAAATACCTCACAAAAATAAATTATCAGAAGGTGTATGTAGTGAATGAAATATTGAGAAAATACTAGTTGTCATTGAGCTGATATCCAGATACACAATACCACCATGTAATGGGCTTACCAATTTAAGAATCCATACATGATAGTAGCATTTTAAAAACACCCTCTCAAAGAAACTAATATAGCAGAAATACGGTTTGAGTGAATAGTGAAACAGTATATCATGTCTGAGCCATATTTAAAGCGCTTGATTAATCCGAACATGGGTATCAACTAGGATAAATCCATACCAAAAATCAGTGAGCCACTCGCATTCCAGAAACATGATACAGGAAAGATGGATGAAATGAAATGATCTATTAAAATAACACATATAAGATAAAGTTACAAACTATGAAATACCAAAGACCAGAATCCTCTAAACAGATAGAACTCCTCCTCACTGAGACCCTACGGGCTCTGAGCCTTCATACAAGATTTCAACAAAATGTATACAAAAATCCTTTCACTGCGTAATTTTTTGATAAAATCTGGAACCCTAAGTCATCTGTTCTTCGGGAGCTTTATAGGAGAAAAGAAAGCTCAAAAAGGGAGTAGGTGATGAACATTTAATATGCCTCATTAAGACAAAATGGCAAAAATGTGCACGCCCATACTGCTGAATGACTCTGTAATGTTGTTTGTACTCTGCTACCTGCTTATTGAAATAAATGCACTGGGTAGAAATCTCTTCAGGAGCACAGAAAGAAGTGAAATCACATGGACATTCCGTCCTTTCCTGAAAGAAAATGGTGCTAAAAAGAAAGCTTTAGAGTATTGCTTCTGCGAATGGTACCCTCTGCCTTCTAACTCTGAATCACGGTTTAAGATCTTCAATGCTGAACGTTGAATTCCTCGATCATCCACTGATATTTCTCTTATGCTCCATTTATATCTCCATCTGCGCGATCTGTGCTTTGAATGACTCTGGAGGGTTTGAAAGATTTGAACCCTGCTTCTTTAATGGAAGTCTTGTCGACATACCTTCCCAGGCCTTTCTTCATAATTCCAGCCTCTGAAAAATGGTCCTTTGATGTGTTCTCTGTTACTGTAATGAAGACTGAAAATCATGGTTGTTTTTCACCGATGTAACCCTGCAAAACCCGAAAACGTATTAAGAAAACTATGCACGGAGAGGATGGATGCATTGATGGTCGTCAGACTGGTGATGGGACTGTGGAGAGATGGTGAAAAGTGCAGTGGAAGGCGTTGTGGAATGGTGATGCAGCATGGTGATGGCGGAAAAATGCTCTGGTGCAGGGTGGCGGAATGCGGAAATGTGAATGCGAAACCTTTGAATTTTGACCCTTTGGATATCTAAAGAGTGATGGGGGAAATACAATAAGCTATGTGGAAAGGGTGACGTGGCGGAGGAAACGTGGTGGACGAGTAATTAATCTGGACCATCCGATCTCAGGAGGAGATCGACGGTGGAAAATTTATCGGAGGGCAATGAAATGGTGGGCCAGGGGCATTATTGACTTGGATTAACACCCGTGCAGCTTCGTGGAGTGACTACAGTCGGATGGATCGCCCCAGATCAGACGGCTCTCGGCGATATCTCACCACGTCCGCTGCCGAACTATAACGCGCGATGGAGGGTGGTTTTTGGGCCGTACGCGGGGACACGCGGCGAGTAATGTATGGAATCGCTCCGAAAAATAAAATACTGCCTACCGCCCAAAGGCGATGCGATAGAAACTGGGCGGGTTTGGAACAGGCGCAGTTGCGAGGACCACAAGGACGGATGGGTTTCTAACCGTAGATCTGCAGGTTGATCGGACGTCAGACGGGTGATCGGAGCGGTAAACGGGGCGGGCCATGGGTGCGATGAAGACTTGTGAATGATGTCCGATCTGTACAGATCGACGTTATAAATGCGCCTGATATATATATGTGATAAGTGCCCTCCGGGCTAGCGCTTGGTTTAGCGCCAAGATCACGTGGAGAAAAAGGTTGAGGGGCTAGGGCCGAAAGGTGCTAGGCCTTATATATTTTCAAATATGGGTTTTGCGGCCTTTTTTAATGTAATTTGGGGGGAGGAGAGGTAACGATAAAGGGGCTGAGGGGATGAAATGGAGCAATTTGTAGGGGCACAAGGGGAAAATGAAGGCCTCTTGGGGCACAATTTTTCACAATCAATGAGGCTTATTGGCTTAAGAACAGCAGAGGGAAATAATTAAAGGGTAGAGGGCCTGAAGAGGCTTTCAAGGATGGTGTGTATTCAGAGGGAAAACATTCCTCAAAAGTTCAGAGACAGTTTGACCCCCTGTTGCTTGTCAAATTCTAACAGGGGGCTGACATGATCAACAGCCCCCATATTGTTATTATTGTGCCCCATAAAAGCCACTATTATTATTTTTGTGCCCTTACACTATTATTATTAGGTTGGCTAGGATTATATTGCGACCCCATGGACTCCTATATATAGAAAGGAGGTTTTGTCATTTGTGTCATCCAAGAATTGTTCATTTATGTAATGTAAAGGAGTTTTCCCCCTCGAAGTGGTTGATTTATAAGGCGTTGATCTCTCTTTTATTCTATTTTTGGAGCTATTTTCATAACATTAGGTATCAGAGCTTTAGATTCTATGGTTTCGCTGCTTCAAACAGGTCATTGTGGCATTTTCGCTATAGGTATTTTTCTACGAAGGTTCAGAAGATTTTAAAAAAAAAACCATTTGCGAAGAAATCTGAAAGAATGTGGTGGAACAATTTCAGATCTTGGTTCGCAATATTTCAAAGATATGATCTGTTAAAGTTAGGGTTTTTGCAGGCTCCTGAATTTCATCTCAAAGAGGTGATCTTGGGAAATTTTCATAACTCTCTCTCTCTGAGCATCAGATTCGAATTTGTAAAAAGTGACTGAATGTACATGGACTGTAGCTTCTTGTGTCTCAACTTCAGAGCCAAAGAAGGAAACAGTGACACGTGGCATGTCGTACAAGTTCGCTCTACTGAACCAGTCCATAATTAGGTCATTATGGGACATTGGGCATAACTTTGTCTTGAATAATCAAAATCAAGTTAGACTTGTGGAATTGAAAGAAGATTCAGATGGATACTAAAGGACTGAAGATAAAATATCGGGGATCCAGAATTACAGAGATACATCAGTTTCAATATCGAGCTCCTCAAAAGCAAGAAAAATGTTGTGTATTTTTTGAAAATTGTACAAGTCTTGTTTGAAAAATCAGTTTGAAGTGATTCCAAGGGCATATTTAAGAATAGATATCATTATTGGGTTCTAAAATTCCCCCTAAAAATAATTCAACACCCATTAAGCCCTTAGAAGGGTCTAATATGACTCATGAAGAGCAAGAAGTGCAACATGATATATCAAAATTACAAGAGCAAGTGCAACAACTTTCGCTCTCGCAAAGAGAAACAAAAAATGAATTGGAAGTTTTAAAGAAAGGCATGGAAGCTAATATGGATGGTTTTAAGAAAGGCATGGAAGTTAAGATGGATGGTTTGAAGAATGGCATGGAAGCTAAGATGGATGAAATGGAATAGAAAATGAAAGACAACATGGAAGACATGAATAATGATCTAAAAGAAGACATGGAAGGTTTGAAGGAAGGTTTGACAAAGTTGATACAAGAAATGATTCCTAATGGTGAAAAGGTAGAAGAGGAAACTCATGATGAGAACAAAATAAATTTTAATCGTGATTTCATAAACTCTAATGTTGGATTGAAGACCCACCATATTCCAAATATATATATGAGGAATTTTGATGGCAAGGATCCCATAACATGGATACTACATATGGAGCAATATTTTGATCTCCATAAAGTGAAAAATATACAAAAGGTACGCATTACAAATTTATATTTAGAAAAAAAATACACTTGTATGGTATCAGTGGCTTTTCTCCCGTAAAAAAATTGTCACTTGGTCAATTTTTACGGAGGAAATGATATCACATTATGATGATACAAAGAGCAACACCTTATTTAGCCAAATGATAAATCTCAAACAAAAGGGTTCAATGGTGGAGCACATTGAGGACTTATAAAAATTGAATATAAGGGTAATTGATATTCCATAGGAACACAGGATTGATATCTTCATAGGGAATTTAAAGGATAAAATCCAACATGATTTTTTCCTTTGGGAACTTGATTCATTGGAGAAGGCATTCAGGTTGGGAAGAAAAAATTAATGTAAAATTATGGCGACAAGGAAGCCTACTACTCACATCTATAAATATGGAAGTGTTGATACTCCTAGACTTCCATAACCTACAAGGTAGACACCACAACAATTAGAAGAAAAAAGAGAAAAAGGTATTTGCTACATTTGTGATAGAAAATACACTAAAGGTCATAAGTGTGCTAAGAAGAAATCATTTTACATAGATTGTGAAGAGGAGGAAGAAAATGAACAAGAAACTTCAAAAGAAGAGGATATACACCAGGAACCAACCCTAGAGAAAGAAGAAATGAGTTTGGCCACATCCTGTAATGCATTGGCAGGAATTAGCACTCCTCAAACTCTCAATATAGAAGGACATATCCAGGGAAAATTTTAAGGATGGAAGTTTAACTTAAAATTTAGCAATCTTGGTGAATCTTACTAGTCCCTAATATCGAAAATTTAAAATTTTTGATGATAATTTTGTAAAAAAATTTAGATTTCTAATTATTTTTTATTAGACAATATATAATATTGGTGATTTTTAAGGTAAAATAATTTTATAATATAAAATTTCGGCGAATTCATTCTAAAAAAATGGAAATTAGGGGATCTTTGTTTTGGAAAAAGCATGGAATATTAGCCCACCTATGAATATTAGCCCCTAAAATTTTCCCTGGACATATCAAGAAGAAAAAGGTAATAGTGTTGATTGATTCAAGTAGTACCCATAATTTTATTCATTGTAAGGTAGCCAAGGAATTCAATTGCTTCATATACCCAACACCAGAGTGTCAAGTGATGGTTGCAAATAGAGGAACAATAAATTTCTCTGGAAAATGCCATAATATAAAGCTAACCATGGGGGAATGTGTATTGAATAGTCCCATGCTTTTCATTCCAATGGGCGGTGTTGATTTTGTACTAGGAGTACAATGGTTACAATATTTGGGGAAGGTAGCTTTTAATTTTCAAGAACTTTTCTTGAAATTTTTTTTGGAAGGAAAGGAAGTTGAATTACGGGGTATCGCAAGGAATCCGGGAAATATAATAAGCTCTAATGTCATGAAAAATATTCTACAGAAATAACAACGAGGCATAATTGCACAATTATTCTCACTAGAAGTTCCAACATAAAAATCATCTATTTCTCCATATCTCAAAAAAGTCTTAGACAATCATTCCAAGGTGTTTGAAACTCCCAAAGGACTCCCACCTTTTCGAGATCATGATCATGATATTTATTTTATTCCAGGAAGTGTTCCTCCAAACATTAGGCCTTACAGATATCCTTATGTACAAAAGAGTGAAATTGAACGTATGATTGCAGAAATGTTAGACGCTGGTATAATTCAACCTAGTCAAGGTTCTTTCTCTGCTCCAGTAGTATTGGTGCACAAGAAGGATGGATCATGGCGCATGTGTCTGGATTATTGGGAGCTCAATAAGCTCACTATTAAAGATGAATTTCCCATTCCTGTTATTGATGAATTATTGGATGAATTACATGGAGCAATTTATTTTACCAAGTTGGATCTTCATTCAGGATATCATCAAATTAGAATGAAGACTGAAGATATTTCAAAAACAGCATTTCGAGCTCATAAGGGTCATTATGAATTTTTGGTCATGCATTTTGTCCTTACCAATGCACCTTCTACATTTCAAGGGTTGATGAATTCCATTTTCAAACCCTTCCTTACAAAATTTGTGTTAGTATTTTTTTATGATATACTAATCTACAACAAGTATTGGAAGGATCATGTTCAACACGTTAACAGGGTGCTCAAACTATTGGAGGAGAAACAATCATATGCAAAAACCTCCAAATGTTTCTTTGGAGTACAAGAGGTGGAATATCTAGGTCATATTGTATCTCAGGAGGGTGTTAAGGTAGACCCTAACAAAATTAAAGCCATTAAGGAATGGAAATTTCCCATAACCATAAAGCAGTTGTGAGGATTTCTCGGGTTCATAGGGTAATATCGCAAGTTTGTTAATAATTATGGGAAAATAGTAGCACCTCTAACAACATTATTGAATAAATATGCATTTTTGTGGAAACTTACAACAACTAAGGCCTTTGAACATCTTAAAGAGGAAATGTGCCTAGCATCAGTCTTAGATACGCCAGACTTCACAAAAACCTTTATTGTGAAATGTGATGCCTTAGGAAATGGATTGGCATTGTTTTAATGAAAGAAGGAAGAGCCAATGCCTTTGAAGGTTGTCCAATCAAATGAAAGTATTTACTAAAATCTATTTATGAGAAGGAAATGTTAGAAATACTACATGCACTAAAGAAATGGCAACCTTACCTAATGGAAAGACACTTAAAGGTAAAAACTGATCATGATAGTCTTAAATAATTTTTGGAACAAAGACTATCTTCAGAAGAGAAACGAAAATGGTTCACAAATATGTTGGGTTATGAATTTGAAATCATCTACAAAAAATGGAAGCTAAATGTTGTTGCAGATGCACTCTCAAGAAATGATGAATAGGTGGAATCATTGCTTTGTGCCATTTCTATTTTCCAACCAGATTGGATAACCAAAGCAAGAGATGAATGGAAGAATGATGAAGAAGTGTGGACACTCATTCAAAATTTGCAGCAAGATCCTAGTACATCTTATACATTTAGTTGGAAAAATGATTCCTTATGGTACAAAGATCACTTATATATTTTTAAGAATTCACAACTAAAACAAAATATTCTTTTGGAATTTCACACCTCTCCCTTAGGAGGACACCCAAGATTTTTAGAAACTTACCACAGAGTGAAGAAAGAATTTTTTTGGTATGGCCTTAAATCTGATATTCAAAATTTTGTGGCGTAATATTTGGTTTTCCAGCAAAACAAATTTGAGACAATTAGGACGTCGGGTTTGCTACAGCCTTTATCCATTCCAAATCAACGTTGGTAGGAGGTTTCAATGGATTTTATCACAAGTTTACCTAAGTCCGAAGGAAAGAGTGTCATCATGGTGGTAGTTGATAGACTTACCAAGTATGCACACTTTTTGTGCATTATCTCATCCATTTAAAACAAGTACAGTTGCTACTTCATTTATGGAAACAATTCAAAAGCTACATGGAAACCCAAAGATTATTGTAAGCAACAGAGATCCCATTTTTACTGGAAATTTTTGGACGGAATTATTTTCTTGTTTGGGTACTCAACTAGCTCATATTTCATTTTATCATCCTCAATCTGATGGGAAAACTGAGATAGTGAAAAAATGTTTGGAAGGATATCTTCATTGTTTTTTATCTGACAAACAAACACAATGGGTCAAGTGGTTACCTCTAGCAGAATGGTGGTTTAACACTTCCTTCCATACTGTAGCGAAAATGACCCCATTTATGGCACTTTATGGATATCATCCACTGTCCATCACATCATCTTTAAGAGAAAAATTATAAGGTTCAAGTAGTGGAATTTCACATCGAGCATCAACAACAAGTTCTCCAAATCTTAAAAGATAACCTAAATCTGACACAAAATCGAATCAAACAACAGGCATATCAACATCGTAGCGAGAGAAGTTTTGATGTAGGAGACTGGGTATTTTTAAGGCTACAACCATACAAAAAAATGTCCCTCAAGCAAGCTAAGAAGGATAATAAATTATTTCTAAATTACTATGGTCCATACAAGGTGTTGAAAAATATTGGTACTATGGCAAAAAAATTGGAGCTTCCTGCTTCTTCTCAATTGCACCCATTTTTCCATGTTTCATGTTTAAAGAAGGTTATAGGTGACAAAATTCCAATTCAAACAACATTGCTAGAACTTGATGAGGAAGGAAAAATCATATTTGAAACTGAAGAAGTCATGGAAACAAGAACTTGACAACTATGAAATCAATCAATTTCAGAGAATATCATCAATTGGAAAAACTTACCCACTGAAGATTCCACATGGGAGGAAGATAATTTTATACAGAAGCATCCAGAGCTACTCAAGCATTGATGACAACACTTTTTTTAAGGAGAGGGGCATGTTAGGTCCCTATATTACTAGTGTAGCCCCTTATTGTTGTTAGTGTATCCCCCTTATTGTTATTTTTGTACCCGTGTAGCCCCCATATTGTTATTATTGTGCCCCATAAAAGCTACTATTGTTATTTTTGTGCCCATACATTATTATTGTTAGGTTGGATAGGATTATATTGTGACCCCATGGATTCCTATATATATAAAGGAGGTTTTGTCATTTGTTTCATCCAATATTTGTTCATTTATGTAATGTAAAGGACGTTTCCCCCTCGAAGTGGATGATTTCTAAGGCATTGATATCTCTTTTCTTCTATTTTTGGAGTTGGTTTCATAACAAAATTAAAAATTATTCCAAAAATGAAATTAAGGAATAATAAATAGATAGTGATTTATTTAATTATTCCAAGGTGATTTGGTCAAATGTGACAATGAATAATTATCCAATAATGATTTAATAATTATTTCTATAGAATATTAAATATATGTTTATTTATTTAAATATTCTTATGTGTTTTTTTAATTTTGATCAGAAATAATTTAATAAAAATGGTTTACTAAATTATTTCCTATGGTGAAAGTGATTTTACTATGGTAAAATTAATATTGCATGGTTGTATTTCGATCCATGTTGTAGGTTACACTTCCACACCAAAGGGGAGTCAGAGAGAGAGAGAGAGTTGAAGCAATGGAAGGATGGAGAAATGGAGGGAGTGAGACCTACTAAACTAATATAATTCTCATTTTATTTTGGAGTACATGATCTCAAATGAGGCAGGGGAGGCATACCCATACCCGCTAAGATACTGATTACAAATAATAATGGTGTGCCCAGCAATGTGGGACTGGGCTACAAAGTATATGATACATGATACATGATATGTTGGCATCAATGGGTCAAAAAGTGATACAATGATACAATTATTCCCATATACATAATGTGCGTGGAAAAAAAGGGCCATGATTTAATACAATAGCATATGTTGATCTGAGTACATCAGGCATAATTCCCCTCAATTTGATATGGTGAGGAGAGATCACAACCAAAGAAACCATGTTGAACAGGAAAGGGCTCTGAAGATCTGAATGGACCATCTGAAGGAGACATGCATATGATGGGTGCGACAAGCGGCTAAAGCCAAACCGGTTAAATCTACATAATTGCATCTAAGTTTGGATCACATTTTTTTGTCATTCGAGCATGTGGGGGCTCCCTGAAGGGCTGTATAAATTATACAAACAATATTTATACCAATGGATTCAATCTGATCATGAAATATTCTAGAGAAATACACTGAATCCTTCTACAATTAATTTGCGGAAATTAAACATGATCACACAATCACACCAAGTAAGAGAAAGAATCAAATCCACAACACATGAAATTTTCTGGGGAAGTCAATCTACTCAAAAACCCTATATTTGTATTGTATAAAACCAAGGAAACATCAAACAATTACAATGTAGTCTTCTCACAGGAGTTTTTTGCACTCTACAAACTGTCTCACACTGATCTGGACAAAATCGACTAACACTTCGCCAATTTCCTGCCTCTTCTTGGCCTCCTTTGCTTGTGCAATTCTAAGAACAATTGATCCCTATTAATTAGGAAATTCAACCTTCCAAAATTGTGCAATACATCATGGGAAATCCTATGGTTATCTAATTGTGTGTCGGCAATTTACTAATAATACAACTGATAGATAACATCCCTTTAAACTCTGTCTCAATTGGGTCTTCATCAGAACTGACATGCATGCAGCTATTAATAGTAAATCATCAATCATTTGACATATCACTGCATGTGAATTAAATTTAATTTAATTGACTTGACCTCTCACTAGTACAACAATCAGTTACAACTAGTTAGACTGACTTTAACTCACTTAATTGAGTTAACTGATTTCTCATGAATTAAACTAATACACTAACTGCAACTTGGACTCTAAAACAAATAGAATCACTCTACATGCCTCACCAACCACACTCAACTATAATTTCATGAGCTAACTGAGTCTATCACACTGAGTTAAATATTACAAGTGATTATGAGATAAGATTACATTTTATTGTCCAATTTAATTAAGGGAAAATTAAATTAGATACACATTTCTTGTTGAATTTTCAACACTCCCTCTCGACAAGAAAGGGATTATCAACCACCCTGATCCTGCCTCTGTGGTACTTGAATTTTCTCTTGGCGAGCGCCTTCGTCAAAATATCTACATCCTAATCCTCTGTGGGAATGTACAGAAGTAACATAATGCGTCTCTAAACACAATCTCTGAGATGGTGGTACCGGATGTCAATATGCTTGGACCTGTCATGGAATACTAAATTAACCGAGAGTTTTATGCAACTCTTGTTATCACAATGTATCATCGTCACATCAATCTGATGACCAAACAAACCAACAAGTATCTTCCTCATCCATATGGCCTCACATGCCGCTTGATTGGCTGCCATGTACTATGCCTTGGCTGAACTGAGTGCAGTTGATATATGCTTCCTTTTGTACCAAGAAACTGATGTCGATCCTATGTTGAAGATCCCTCCTGATGTGCTCTTCCTGTCTGATGGACTGCCTGCCCAATCTGCATCGGTGGAGCCTTGAAGCTTCACTCCCTCTGTCTTTATGTACCATAATCCATACTCTGCAGTGCCCCTGAGATATCTCATGACATGCTTCCCCGCCTTCCAAAAGAGCTTGGTCGGCTTAACCATAGCTTGACTAATTTTGTTAACTGCATAACATATGTCTGGTTGTGTGTTCACCAAGTACATGAGTGAACACACAAGCTGCATGTAAATAGTAGCGTCCACTACCTCACCTGAAATAGCATCCTCCTTCCAGTTTCCTACAAGAGGAGTCTCCATGGGTTTACAGCTCTCCATGTGGAACTTCCTCATAATCTCTTTGGCATACTTGCCTTGAGAAACAAATAGCTCTTTGAAAGAGCCATAATTCACATCTCCTTACTCATTGAGTGTGAAAGGGAACTCATCCATGAGTTACCCCACTGATGTAAAACAAGTATATATAGGAACTTGTATTTCTAAATATTATGATGTATCTCCTATATGCTTATATTTTTCTAGCACTCATTTGCAAAACATTTCTCCAAGGGGGGGCACTATTTATGATGGGTTTCATGGACCACTCAAGGCCATGAACTATGTTGATGCAGGTCATTCCTTGAAGGATCTTGGGAAGTTATTATATTCTTCAGGGTGTGATTCTCTTACACCAACTATGATACACCTTCTCCAAGAATTCAAGAGGGATGGGGCAGAAAACAAGTGTTGGGGGAGGCACTTGTCATCTCCTATTCTATGGAAGTTAAGGGTAAAACTGCATTGGTTGCACATGAGGAGACATCTTCCTTCTCCTTTATCATATATGGCAGCTAGCATGATTCTAATCATGATTCCATATGTTGAAAATGTTCTTACTTTTGGGAACATGGTTGGAGGAGAGGCACATTGGTGGGGTGTGTCCTTGGGGAGAGGGGTTCCCCACTCTTTTTTCATTGCATGCTTCAATGGGGGCATGATATATTGTATGGTCACTATGGTAGAACACTTGTCTCTTTGTAGAGTGAGCCATATGTCTGTTGAGAACATGCCTCTCATATGTATTGGGGAGTAGTTTTTATATGGATTGCCTAGCTGGGAGGTGGTCCACTTCATTTGGATGATAGCATGGATATGGGAATCTTCCATGCATAATTAGATTCCCCATCGCTTCTGTCTTGAGGAGGCCATGAATCAGCAAGGAGCTTTCCACATAGACTTTCCATTTATTCATGATGAGAGCCATTGGGTTTATTCACCAAAGGCCAACTTGCACATTGGGGAGGGACCATTGGAAGATGGGACTATTGCATAAAATCTGAAGCAATGGTGGAGACTATTGGATGAGGGAGCCACAAGTGATGAAGGGGTTATTTTGCAGCACCCTTGCAGTTGCTTGAGGACAAGAAAAATTTGGGAGGGGGAGACTGTAATATTCCTAAATTAGCTTGCAACTAATAGGAATATTAATTTTGTTTTTAAAGACTAGGTGGATGAATAAATGGGCAAGGAGGCTCATAAGTTGCTCAAGTATGAATAAAAATACCTCATAGTGTGAAAAGGGATCATGAAATAACCATATCAAGCATCCACATGTGTGAAAAATGTCTAAATTATGTGGACAAGGTCAAGTTTGACCAAGTCAACAGCATTTATTCTTAAAGAGTGGATCCTAAAGAAAGAAAGCTCAATGTGAATGAAAATCAAGCTAAATAGACAAAATGAAGACACCTTGAGTGTGAAAGTGGTTGAACACTTGACCAAGTCAACCATGACCATATCTACAGCACATTCTAGATGCATTGAACCTCTTTGAGGGACAACACAGTTCTAGAAGGGGATTCTACATGTGAAAGAGGCTAAACTAATGAAGTGGTTTAGGGTTTTACAAGACTCCAATATTATAAAAGGAAGAGGAGGGCAGCATGAAGAGGTTGTTGAAGATTATTATTTTCTAAAGGTATTGTCTGCTGAGACATCCCTCATTGGGGGTTTCCTGTTTAGGAATCCCAACTCCCTCCTTGAGTAGCTCTTGGAGGAGATTTGTTCCATCTTGTCCACTATCAGGTTGGAGACCAAGCTTCTACTTCCAACTACAACACAAATCCAGTGAGGGTTTTCTTTCCTTTGTAAGCTGCAGCAAGTGGAAGACACTAGATCTGCTCAGATCTAGATTTTATTGATGGCTCTTCTCAGTGAGTGCGTCATTTAACCTCCTGGAAGAGTGCATATATTGTTTGAGCTTCATATCCAAACCTTGGCATTAGGCCAAACCATTCTCCGAGCCTATAGCGCAGTTTCTCTCCCTAGACTGCGTTATTTGCAAAGGAGCAGTTGCAGGGTGTTTTGTCTGCATTTTGGAGGAGAGATCTCTGGTGTTAGGATTATTCCTCTCACTGTGGTGATCCATGGATTGACCATTCAATCCATTTTAGTTTCAGATCTAATCTGCTGTCCTAGTGTATGCTTCAGAAATTTCTGAAGATTTTTGTAGATCTGCTACTTTAGATCTCAGATCTACTCTTTGTGCTTCATGTTTTGCACAAAACCCCAAGGGGAATGTATAGATGAGAATTTCTTGTACACAGATCTGAATTAGATTCATATTTTCATGTACTGATCTGCTCTAGATCTTAGTTATATTATACTATTGCTTCAGCCCCAATAAAATAACGATGTTGAGTTTATGCAAACTTTTCATATGGCTGTAGCACCTCATTTCTGAGGATTTCTTCTGTATTGTCTTATTCTTTCTCTTGTACAATGTATGGGCTGTAATGTAACTCTGATTTGCTGATTATACCTTTGATATTAAGCCTCCATATCAGCCTATTTCTTTTATTCAGTGGATCTGCGTTATTTCTGAAGAAGTCTTTGCATATAACTGTAGCCCCTCTCTTTGGGTGTTTTTCAGCTAGACTAGTTTGTGGGAGATCTGTTTAACCCACCTAGTCTGATTTGGTTTTGCTCTCCTTTTGGATTTAGATCTTAGATGAGCTGATCTAAGGGATATAGGAGCTGCAAACTCATTTCTGTGCACATAATTCTCAGAAGTGTGTTATTTCAACAGGCTTGCTGAGCTGTTCTAGATTTGGAATATTACAAAGCCCCTTCGCAACATTCGAAGTTCTCTTAGATCGGTTAAGGACCCAATTTTCCCTAAGGATGGTAAGGGTGTTTACTTGATTCCGTGCTCTTGTGGGACACCTTACATCGGTGAAACTGGTCGATCCATCAGTCAAAGAATTCATGAACATTCCGCTGACCTTAAACATAATAGATCTCACTCCTCTACCTTAGCAAAGCATGCTGAAAAGACAAAGCATGACATTTGCATTGAATATGCTATGATTATGGGTGGAGTGTTAGTAGAATCTGGATCCCTACCCTTCATTCTTAGTTATTGGTTTTCTTCCCTTCGGTTCTCCCTCATGTCATTTCCTCTCCTCCAGTCACTGGTTTATGTCTCCCTTTCTGTTCTTTATTAATTAATTTATTTTTTGTTTTATTATTTTATTTATTCATTTATTTGTTTATTATTTTTTATTCATTTATTTATTATTTATTTAATTATCATTATTATTATTATTATTTATTTATTATTATTAGTCCATTTTATTTCTATATATATATATATATATATATATATATATATATGTATATACTTGTATTTTTATTTATTTTATTTATTTTATTTATTCATTCATTTATTTTAGTTTATTTTTATTTTTTTTAATAAATCTTATAATTTTAGATTATTATTAATTAAGAATATATAAATATTTTACTATATTCAAATCTCTTAAATATTAAATAAATAAAAAGATTAAATATAATAATAATTCTCTATTATTTTGTTCTATTATATTTCTTATTCTAGTCAACTAGTTGTTATTCTACAATGGCTAGTTGGAGTATCCTTATCTATTTAAACTAGGTCCTAGATCAGATTTCTCGTCTTGTCGTGATGATGAACCACACTGGCTGGTTCGAAATGCATTGACAAATTTTATTTGAATGTAATTTTCACCAAAACATTTTATACACAACTGTCATCCTGTTGTTTAGAAAATACACCCGATAGTTGTGGGGAGTATCAATGTACCCCACAAATATCCCAATCTTTGTTGTTGGTTCTCACTTATTTTTGGAATCTTTGGTCACATGGCAATAGACAGATGAGCCAAAAATTTTAAAATATGAAACATCAAGATTCTTACTAGAAAAATCCTCCTCTGGTGTACTCATACCAAGTATCCGATGAGGACTACGATTCTGCACAAATACCATTGTGTTGCATGTTTTTGCCCATAGATGCAGTGGTAGGCCTTGATCATGTAACATAGCTCGTGTCGCACACACAATTGTTATGTTCTTTCTTTCTGCAACCCCATTCTGTTGTGGGTTATGATGTGCAATCAACTCTCTCTGAATTCCTTCTTTGGCACAAAAATTATTGAATTCATTAGAGATGTACTCACCACCATTGTCGCTCCTTAGAGCCTTCACCTACTTCCCTATATCTTTCTCAACTAGTGCTTTGAACTCACAATATTTTGAGAATGTCTGATATTTCTTCTGCATGAAGTATATCCAACACTTTCTATAAAAATCATCAACAAAAATCGCATAATACATGTGCTTTGTTGTATAATCTATAGAGAATGGTCCACACACATCTGAGTGAACTCTCTCAAGGATTTCCACTGCTCGGTTCTCCTTCTCGTGAAAAGTGGTCTTTGTATCCTTCCCCATGGTACATCCCTTACATGTGTCTATCTACGCAAGAGTACCCTTTAGAAGCCCCGTAGAAATATGTTGCATGACCTTCAAAGAACTGTGGTGTAGATGGCCCAATCTCCTGTGCCATAACTCACCCTCATCCTGGCTCACCACGTTGTATACTTTACTCATCAATGTTGTGCAGCCATTTACATCAAGTTTGTAGAGGTTCTTCACACAAACCCTAATCTTCTTAACCTGTCTTGTGGTTTTGTGACGAAGGAATATATTCCTTTCACTAAAAACCACATCATATCTTCCATCCTCCAACATAGCAACTGAAACTAAATAATTTTTCAGGCTTGGTACATGCATGACATCTTTTAATAAGAAAGGTTTACCTGACTATCTCTAGAAAGTAACTGTACCAAACCTTTTCGTGCTATACCTCCCGTCATCACCCATCTCGATGTGCATCTAAAGATCCTTCTCCTCCAAGCTACTAAAGACTTCTTTGTCTCCCATCATGTGGAAATATGCACCACTATCCAAGTACCACAATGATCCCATTGCATTGGACACCATGCATGCAATGAGTGAGAAGTCCAACTCGAGATGTGAAGCCAAAGCATCACCAACTGTAGATATTGAAGCCTTCTTATTGTTCTTCTTATTCTATGGAAAATTAGTGCCATAATTTCCATGCCCGTGATAATGAAAACATTTCACTTTCGCCATGTCATGCTTCTTTCCTTCTTTGTCGGTCTCAGATATGGAATAGGATTTACTTCTTATCTGAAAATGAAAGTATTTGTATCTGATGTTCAAAGTATTCATTTCCATTTAATTAAGTGTGCAAAGGGTTTGACATGTCTTGCAAATTAAACAAAGTGTTTTTAGTAACTGTTTTTGAGTTTATGTGTCAGGGAATGTTAATTAAAATTACTGTTTAACATCTTGAATCAGAAATACACAGCAGAATAACTTCACCATAACAACACAGTAACATGATGAGGCAGTTCACCCCTCCTGGGCTACATATGTCGGGTCCAAGGCTCCCAATGGGCATGTCCTTGCTATATTATGATGCTCAAATTGGTTTTACAGTGATAAAGAAGGTTAAACGGGCTAAAAAAGCTATGAAAATGAATTCAGAAGATATAAATAAGCTAATTATGGATTTTATTTCACCTCAAACAGTGAAGTGTAGCCCAATGCAGCTCCATTTCTCTCATGGCCCTAATGGCTCTCCAAGATTCCCTGAAGCAAAAATGGCTAAAAAAAACACCTCTTTTGGCTCTGAAACCTATCCCAATGGCTCCAAAATGCTCAAAATACTCAAAATTGACTAAAATTTTGTCTAATTTGGTTAAATATGGTGAAAGTTATGATCCAAACAGTATTTTGCCCAGTGGCACTAGAAATCCTCCACTAAAATTGGCTAACTCCAGTTAACTCCACCAGAAAGGCAGAATATCTGAAAATATCGGAACCGTGTGCTAAATAAGGCAGATACATTTAGTTTAACTGTTATTTTGATGGGCGTGTTCACATGCGAATTTCCCGGACGGTTAGTCTTGCTGGCGAATAAGGCTAAAGTCGCGCCCTTGGACACCGCCTGCAGGTCATGTGGTTGGGGGATAGCACCTGAGTGCTTAACCCAGATCTTTCCATTGGTGAATCGGCTTAATACATAGTCATAGCGTGTAAACATATGGTATTCTTCCTTAAGCCCTGAGGGCTAAGACCTGTTTTCTCCACCCGTTAAAACGTTTAATGACTCACCCGAGTGACCCATTTGCGTTCAGGTCGGGTTGACCTCCGCCCGACTGGACCTGAACATGTTCACTACTACCTGATGTTTGAATTCATTCACCAATGCCGACCCAAATGCGTTCAGGGTGACCCAACTCCGTTCAGGTCGGGTCGGGTCTACCCACCAAAAAAAAAAATTTAATATACTTTGAACCCTTGGCCTGGGGCCACATGGTAGCCTCTGGGTAGGCCACGTGGCACCCTCTGATAGGCCACCAGAACACCATATAAAAATGAAATTTTTTGCCATAAAATTTTTCTAAAGATGACAAATTTTTTTGAGTTCAAAGGTCATGTTTTAAAGGTTATTGGGCGTTTTAAAACTTCAATATCTTCCTCATACGACATCAGATTTGGGTCTTGTTCATAGCACCAGAATTGCAGCAATGAGGCTTATCCAGTCGTTCAGTTTGAAACCAATTCTGCGCAGTTCTAATTTTGAGCATTTTTTTCCTCTTGGACATGATCACCTAGTCAACTTCCTTTCCCTTCTTTGCCTTACCGGCCAAGGCATAATTTTCCTCATCACCTGTCTTGGATTAGGATCCATCCCTGGTATTCTGACTGAATTATTAATGTACCAAATCTGACCAAAGTCTCTCCCAATTTGGTAGCTTCTCCCTCCCATTGACAGATTCCTGATAACTATGTCAGTGCCTGGGAAGGCCTGGAAGTGCTAGGCTCACCAAGTCATCATCTGCTACAGTAATCTAGACACTTCCAAGCTCATCTCGACTTTGGATGAACTTGGTCAAGTATTTCGGAATAGTGTCGCCTTTCTCCATTTTCATTTTCCTAAGCTTGTCCTTCAGTGCCAATTTTCTATGGTCACTGATGTTTTGAAACAGATCTGTTAAGGCCCTCCACATTGCATATGGAGTTTCCTTGCCATGGAAACTTGATACAATGTGATCACAAACTCCCTCTAATAAGATCATCGTTGCCTTTGCAACCTTATTTTTCCAAGCATCAAGAAGAGCAGTGTATGTTGTTGTGGGCCTTGGAATATCAGTGTCGATAAATTATTTCAACCCATTTTCCTCCAAAACTGCCTCCATTATGTCTTTCCATGCAATATAATTATAACTTCCCTCAAGTGCATATTCCAATCTTAATCCACTGAAATCCATCTTGATCTACTTATCGGACCAAATAATATTTTTGAAAATTCGAATGTTTTTCAGCACAAACTCAATTTCTTCTCCACTATAGTGATTTCTAGTGCTCTGATACCATGTAGAAATTATAAAAAAAATATGTATACCAATGGATTCAATCTGATCATGAAATATTCTAGAGTAAGATATTGAATCCTTCTACAATTAATTTGTGGAAATTAAACACATTTGCACAATCACACCAAGTAAGAGAAAGAATCAAATCCACAACAGATGAAATTTTCTGGGGAAAGAAATCCACTCAAAACCCCTCTATATGTATTGTATAAATCCAAGGAATCGTGAAGAAATTACAATGCACTCTTCTCACAATAGTTTGTTGCACTCTACCAATTGTATCACACTAATCCGGACAAAATCGACCAACACTTGGCCAATTTCATGCCTCTGCTCAGCCTGCCTTGCTTGCGCAATTCTAAGAATAATTTATCCCTATTAATTAGAAAATTCAACCTTCCAAAATTGCGCAATGCATCATGGGAAATCCTATGGTTTTCTAATTGTGCGTCGGCAATTTACTAATAATACAACTGATAAATAACATCCCTTTAACCTCTGTCTCAACTGGGTATTCATTAGAACTGACATGCATGCAACTATTAATAGTAAATCATTAGTCACTTGACAGATCACTGCATGTGAAATAAATCTTATTTAATTCACTTGACCTAGATCACTAGTACAACAATCATTTACACCTAGTTAGACTAACTTTAACTCACTTAATTTAGTTAATTGATTTCTCATGCATTAAACTAATACACTAACTGCAAATTGGAATTTAAATCAAATATAATCACTCTACATGCCTCACCAACCAACCTCAACTAAAATTTCATGAGCTAACTAAGTTTATCACAGTCAATTAACAATTACAAGTGATTATGAGATAAGATTACAATTTATTGTCCAATTTAATTAAGGGAAAATTAAATTAGACACACATTTCTTGTTGAATTTTCAACAAGGGACACCCCCTCATGAGGTCTGGAACATCTCACACACACCCACGAAATACTGGTACAATCTCTTGGATCGTTGGTCCATCAAGTGTACAATTCTCGATCATGCGATAATGAGCTGGAGTAGAGCACGTGAGAAACAACCAATTCAAAGGGAAATGATGATTCCCTTTTCTTGATATGAGGCATCTAACAATGATCAAAGTTGTAACCAAGTTACATCGCCCTCTATATCACTTTCCTGGAATAAATGTGTTGAAATCAAAAAAAGAGGGCCCGCTAGAGTTGAGGTAATGAGGAATCCTCAACAAATGCACAAGGGATCATAGTATAGTGATTGATGGACTGACATCAGGGATGATGATGGAAGGAAAAAAGATAAGTGGTTTACAGACGAATTCTCTTATCAAAAAATAATATGCATGGTTGAACTGGTAGTGACTGACTTGATTCTAGAGGGGATGGTGAATTACTCAGAATGAGAAATATAATTGGAAGCCAAATATGATAAAAATGGGATGAATGCGACATAAAAATGGATGGAACACTACAATTGGACTCGTTGGGACTCAGAAAATCATCCATGGATGCGCAGGTGACTCAACTCTGATGATTTTAACAAAGGTGACTCGATGATGTTGCCACATCGGGGAGGCCCGGAGGGGACCATAACAACAGGAGAAAATAATGGTTACTCGTGACGAAAATAAATACATGAGTCTAAAATTTCAAAGGTAAAGTAGTACTAGAGTGCAGGTGGATCATATGAAGAAATTTTATTTTAATGGGCAACAAAGTGCAATCTCATGGAAAAACGGTTTCCTTGTAAAGTGTCAAATTACCAAAAACAAAAAGAGACCCATTATAGAACATAGTGAGAGGTTTCCAATGATTCTGACGGGTAGTAAAATTGAGCTACGGTTTGGTCACAATGAGAGACATAAAAACTAGTTTTTTTTCCTACAAAATGGCTTCTTGTCCCCAAATCCAATTCATTTGCATAGTGATTTGTTAGAGAACTTGGAGAGGAGGAGAAGGCCCTAAATATTGACAAGATCATAGCGGACAAACCGATCGTTAGAATTCAGATATGAGACCTTCAAGTAGGTGACCTTTCAAGTCTAAAATGGCCTTAATTGATCTAAAAAATGGGTTGGATAACTTGTTATGCTTTTCAAGAACCTCCCTCTCAGTTAAACAAATAAAAGATCTAGCTTATACTTGACAATTTGAGGAATTTATTCTTGAAAGTGGTGTATGATTTTTAACTTTTTAAGTGTTTTAAGTCCTTTTTTTTTCTAAAATTAAACATGTATAACAGCAACATAATGCAGCAATAAAGCATCCACATATAACAGAAAAATTAATCTAGGAGTTCACCCGAATATCGTGGGCTACGTCTCCTTGAGCTTTGTCATCTTGACTTGGCTCTTTGGGATTATGGTAAAGTTTCATTTACAAGTTCCACACTTAACTTCAACGGTTATTGAACTGAACCAAAGGGCTTAGAATACCATCTATATCCCTGTCATGGTTGTCATCACTCTGCAAACAACTTTAGGCTCCCTTAGACTCGATTCCTTTTGTCAGTGCATTGAGCTACACTGAGATTCTCTATGGCACTAACTCCTTCATAATTTTTTTTCTATCCCTGAAACCACACCTAATATCTCCAACACACATCAAACACCAAATATCGACTGATAATTTTCTCAAAACGAGCACTACATCACCAAACTAGGCCTTCCTCCATTGTTTTCCCAGGGCTGCCAAAAACTTTCCTTCAGCTTCTCAAGTTCTATAAGTCTTAAAATGGCTCTTAAAATCCTTTCATTGGATTCATAATTCCAAAATTAGTCACTATATACTATTTTTTCACTGAGAATGGCCTCCGGCTGCTCCAGTTTCGCCTCCAACACCTGTCGGCACCCCCTAGCACTAGGGTCACTGAAAACTTATATGATGGGTTCTATACCTATAGAATTCCTAAAAAGCTTCTGAAACCTCCTTCAATTGATTTAGAACATTTTTTACAGTCATAAATGACTATTGGTTCGCTGCATATGGTCTCTAGTTGCCCTGGCTAGGCCGTGAACTGTCGTTGGAAAAAGGTGGCACTGATGGCCCCTAGAAATTTACTGAAGCTTCTCGGCTTTCTAAATTCATCTACAAGCTCTAAAAACCATCTCATTAGTTTCATAACATCTAAAATATCCAAAATTGACTATTGTATTGTTGAAAAACACCTCTAGATCCCCTGGCTAGGCCTTAAATTGTTGTTGCCTCCTGGTGGCCCTTGTGGCCCCTTGAACTTCACTGATGAAAAAACCTACAATAATCTCTCTGTTGGCTCTGAAACCTACTCCATTGATTCTGGAATGTTGGAGATAGTCAAAATTGATTATTGGCACTCCAAAATTGGGCGAATCTAGCTCCAGATAGAGCCTAAACTGTTTTTGCCCAGTAACCCCTAAAAATCCTCCACTAAACTTGGAGGACTGTAGTTAGCTGCAGTTAAATTCGGCATTGAAGCCATAATTGGCATGCCCGCCAACTTTTCTGCCAGGACCAACTGTGGCAATAATTGTAATTTTCAAGGTGGTTGGTCATGTGACCGGAATTTTCGTGGTTGAGCTAAACGCTAACCGAATACTTGTGTGGATAATTAACTATTGCATGTGAACATTTTAAAAACCCCCGCTGGATGTTACGGTGTATTAACCGTCATTTTGTTGTAATGGTTGCGGGTGTAATAACACATGTGATCACAAAGACATAACCATCGCGAAAAAATTTTGTACTTCTGGCCCATGGTTCTTGTTGCAAAGGCCACGTGGGGGAGGGGTTAGCCCTCAGGGCTGGCCCCTCCGAACCCCCAAACCGGAAACGTCAACCAAATAAATGAAACCGGCCACCACCATATGTTAAGTAACACGATTATGGAAGAATGGTAAGATGGGCTCTTTTGTAGCAGTAAGTCTCAGGCTCGATACCGGTGGAGACCCAAACTTTTGGTAGAACGTTCTTGGGCCACGTGGCATCCTTCTATTGGATCAAGATTTCAAAAGTCAATCCAATGACGAATTGCGACCATGCCACTTGTCAAACACAGATTGGACCATACGGAATATTTTGGGGAATATTCCAAGGAATATTCCCTGGAATATTCTTTTTTTAGTTTCCCAAAATTCCAAGTCAAAATTGGTCAAAGTCTAGTTTTTGCAGTTTACTGGACTTTTCAAATTGCGATAACTTCTTCATACGATGTCATTTTTTCGAACCTATCATGGCGCCGAAATCAGGAAGACGATATCTATCTGTTCACTTGGGTTTGGAACACTTCCAAACACTTTGAATTTTGAGCTATCACTCTGGTCCATGATCCATTTTTTATCACACCTCCCCATTGGGAATCTTTTGGACCCCAAAAGACTGATATACTGATATGTACAGTAGATGAGAGTACAGCACCCTCTTCTTTTCAGCCTCCAAACACTTGCCTTTCATGGCTAGTGCCTTTGAAGCACAACTAGAAGGTAGTCGACACTTCCCCTCCTAGATGCGCTTGTCCTCCTGTTAAGAACTGTACTCCTTGGACTCACTCAAAAATTTCTGGTGAGAAATTTGCAGAAGGTAGTTGAACATTGCTGCCTTGATCATTGATCCAAGGTGGCTCAAAAAAACGTGAGATTACAGCATATATACATGCATACATAACCGAAATTTGCATATGTGAAAATGAGTATGTCTTACTATGTTAAGAAGTCCAACTGTAGGTTTTAACCTTGTACAGAAATTATCTGCAAACCAATCTTAAAAACAAAAAATAAACAATAGCAAGAGCATAAAACATAAAACAAATATACACAGATATTTTCCCCTGGATCCCAAATCAGGACGACCAGCTTGATTTTTCATTATATTCCTTTTAGTGTTACAACACATATATATAAATTCCGAAGCATACATAAACCCCAATCCATTACCTAGTCGAGGAAAGAATATAACACATACCCAACATTCTCCCACTTTTTTTTTCTTTCGGCAGGGGACCACAGGAGAGCTTAGTCATTAGCCCAGCTCTGAAACACCCATTATTTCTCTACACCAAGAGAACTTCTGAGTGCTCACAGACTTCGTCAATACATCTGCCACATTTTTCAAAGTGTCCAACTTTACCAACAACACCCTTTTAGCCTCAACCATATCTCTCACAAAGTGATATTGAACATTAATGTGCCTTGTCTTTGAATGATAAGCAGGGTTCCTAGCCAAGAAAATTTCACTTTGGCTATCACAGTCTATCCTTATATCTTGCTGCACCAACCCCATACTTGAACAAAATCTCTGCAAACAAACTGCTTCCTCGCTTGCATGAGTAGCTGCCATGTATTATGCCTCTGTAGTTGAAAGAGCCACTACAGACTGTCTTTTACTCATCCAACTAAATGCACCTCCAAATAGGCTAAACACATACCCACTTGTAGATCTCCTTTGGTCCAGATCTCCAACCCAGTTTGCATCAACAAAACCACGGATGTCCAAAACTCTGTCCAATCCTGGTCTTCCCTGGTAGCACAAGCCATAGTCACTAGTGCCACGCAAATATCTAAAAACCCGCTTCACTGTTGTCCAATGCTCCTTCCCTGGGTTTGACATAAACCTGCCCAATACTCCCACTGCATGTGCAATGTCCAGTCTAGTACAAACCATTGCATACATCAAGCTAACCACTACACTTGCATATGGAACACAGGACATATCCTCCTCTTCTTCATGTGTCTTGGGACACTGTTCAGCAAATATCTTTACACCTACAGTAATCGAAACATTCACTGGTTTACTATCCTTCATATTGAACCTCTACAATATAGTCTCGACATATTTCCTCTGGTTTAACCAAAGCTTCCTCTTTGCCCGATCTCTCTTAATTTCCATGCCCAAAATATAGTTTGCAGCACCAAGATCCTTCATGTTGAATTTGGAGAATAGTTGGGTCTTCAAATCTTGGATAATTTCTTTTTCATTTCCAATCAACAACATATCATCCACATACAAGACCAAATAAATAACACGATCACCAATTAATTTAAAATAAACAAAGTGATCCTCCTTGCTTCTGGTGAAGCCAAGTCCCCGTATATAGGCATCAAATTTCTGATACCACATCCTTGGTGACTATTTTAACCCATACAGAGACTTATTTGCCTTTCAATTCTTCCATTCCTCTTTCTTTCTGGCTTCGGGTTGTTTTTATGTGAATCTCCTCTCGGATCCCGTGAATAATCTTGTCTTTCCATCTATTTTACCTCAAAATCAAATGCAACAAAAACAAATAAAAGTACTCTAATAGAAGTAAACATGGCAATAGGAGAAAAATATCACCAAAATCAATTCCCGACACTTGGGAATAACCTTTTGCTAACAATCGATATTTGTACTTCTCCACCTTGCCTTCTACATTCATCTTCTTCTTAAACAACCATTTTCTCCCGATGTGCTTCCTTCCAGCCGAAAACTCCACCGGATCATGCCTCATTTTGTGTCGGGGATAATTTCTTCAACCATGGCCTCCTTTAGGTTACTTCCATCTTGAATCACTCACAGCGGGATTACGGGATCTGAACCCCTCGATTATAGTTAAAAAAAATTTGGGCCGAAATCATATGGACCTTCTTTTGGTTGTCTTCTTTCCCGAACTGATCTTCTCACAGTTGGAGTTTGTGGCTCTTCCTCTTCTGAGCCTTCTTCTGTTGTAGAGTCTAATTCATCCTCCTTTAGCTCAAACTCTATATTCTCAGGTTCCTTTGGTAGGAATTCATGTTTAACAACATATTTCACTTCTCTAAACACCACATCTCGACTGTACACAACCTTCCTTGTTTCCGGGTTCCAAATCTTGTAACCCTTTAAACCATCCTTATACCCAATAAAGATGCACCTTTCAGATTTATTATCCAACTTGGTCCTTTTCTTATTTGGAACATGAACATATGCATCACATCCAAATACCCTCAGATGTGAAAGAGAGGGTTCCTTACCAGTCCAAACCTAATGTGGAGTATTATCCTCCAACGCTAATGAAAATGATTTGTTAACCAAGTAACATGCAGTCTCCACTGCCTCTGCCCAGAATTCTTGTCCTAACCCGATACCACTGAGCATGCTTCTTGCCTTTTCCATCAGTTTTCTGTTCATTCTTTCTACAACTCCATTTTTCTGAGGTGTGTATGGATTATTCTTATGTTGTGCTATACCACACTTCCTATAGAACTCTTCAAATTCCTTCTTGAAAAACTCCCCACCATTATCTATCCTCAGCACCTTTATCTTCTTCTCTATCTGGTTTTCCACCAGAACCTTAAATTATTTAAATCTCTCAAAGACTTCAGATTTCTTCCTCAGGAAATATATCCATGTATTCCTTGAGAAGTCATCTATGAATGAGATATAGTACACAGACTTACCCAGTGATGGAACCGACACAGGTCCAAACACATCATTGTGCACAAACTCTAATATCTTGTTCGCCCTCTTAGCACCAGAAGGAAAACTCACCCACTTCTGCTTCCCATATACACAATGTTCACAGAAATAAAAATCCAAAGAGCTATTATACATACCTTCTACAATACCATTTCCATGCAGTTTCCGAAGGCCCTTCTCTCCAATATGTCTAAGCCTTTGATGCCATAGCATGGTCTTTTCTCCAGAGACTGCTAGGCTTTCCACTCCACTTTCAGGAACCACAAAACTGTTGCACCTAGCAATAACAGTGCTACCCTGAAGCTTGTACATAGTTCCAATCTGAACTCCTCGCATTAATACCAGTGCTTCCTAAACCATCTTACATGTATCTTTCGACATTGTTTTTACACACGTATCATCTTGCTTGAAATCATATTTAAGCCAATGCCAGTGTGCGAGAACACCATGATGTTCTAATCCTTCCACCTTACCGGCTTCAGCTTGTTTAAAATCCAATGATTAAAGCCTTCCTATCATACCTAAGAGAACATCATAGCCATCTCCTTTCTCATACTCGCAGAACCACTCCCTATGGGGAGTGAAGTGAAAGGATGCACCTGAGTCAATCAACCATGACTCATGATCTACATGTGTATTTGAAGAAGAAGTCAAATACACATCCCCACCTTCATCCGAGTGGTTTTTTCCTCTGCAGAAGGAGCATCATCAAATCCCTTTCCTTTCTTAGGAGCTTTAGATCTGCATTCCTTTTTGTAGTGCCCTTCCTTTCCACATTTCTAGCACACCTTTACAAACTTTCCAAGAGATTTAGATCTCCTTCTAGATTTATATCTCCCACTCGAAACCTTATTCTTGTTTCTTTTATGGGATCTTCCTCGTACAGATAAGGCATCTCCATGACGACCCTCCATATTTCTTTGTCTCATTTACTTCGACAGAAAGGCTGAGACAACGTCATCAAAATTCAAGGTAGTTGTATTACTACCTATTGCAATAACCAAACTGTCCCACGAGTCTAGTAGATAACACAAAAAACTGATGCACTTATCTTCATTTGAGATTTTAATATCAATATATGACAACTGACTTACCATAGTATTGAAGGCGTTCAGATGCTCTGTCACCGAGTCTTCATCCTTCATCCTCAGGTTATACAGCCTTTTCCACAGGAACAATTTATTCACCAGAGACTTAGATTGGTATAAAGTCCCAAGTTTGTCCCACAAATTCTTTGTCGTAGCTTCCCTAGATACATTCAACAATACCGAAGCTAAGACACACAACTGTATTGTGCTCTTCGCCTTCCGATCCAACTTTTTCCAGTCATCATCTGACATTTTTGTTGGTTTAGTACCTGGATCTACTGTGATCCACTGGTCTTTATACACCAACAGATCCTCTATCTTGAGCTTCCACAACTCAAAAATCTTACCATTAAATTTCTCAATCTTTATCTTTCCACTGCTTGCCATCTTCTTTCACCACAAGAATCAATCCAGTAGATCTCCCACTGAACAGGGTCTACCTTAGGCCCGAGAAAAAAATCCCCTCAGCAACAAAGGCGTCCCCTTGAAGCCAAAACAACTCTGATACCAAATGTAGGTTTTAACCCTGTACAGAAATTATCTGCAAACGAATCTTAAAAACATAAAATAAAAAATAGCGAGAGCATAAAACATAAAATAGATATACACAGAGATTTTCCCCTGGATCCCAAATTGGGACGACCAGCTTGATTTTTCATTATATTCCTTTTAGTATTACAACACATATATATACGTGTCGAAGCATTCATAAACCTTAATCCATTAACCCTAGATTAGAACATAATTGTAGTTCCCTTGACCGGATCTACAAAATACCAAGGGCAGAAAACCATCATGCCCCAAAACCATGTGCAAACCCATGCACAAAACCATGGGCAGGTCCACCCACCGAAAAATAAGGCCCAAAACAAAATTTCCCGGGGCGTGTGACTACTCGTGGAAAGAATATAACACATACCCAACACCAACCACTTCTTTCCAAGCCACTTCCACGGAAACTTTTTCTGTTGCAAATCTTCTTAATGTGAAACATTTTTTCTCACATCAATGATGGAATCCTTGGTTCCACTTTCACCAGTATTTCTATCCTCTTGCCTCATGTGCTTAGGATGATTAGTTGGATGCAATTTCCAACATTGGGAAACAACCTGTCCCCTCTTCTAGAAATGTGTGAAATTCTTATGCACCTTGTTTTCAAGTTTCCTTTGCTTCTTCTTCTTCCTATATGCCTTCTTCCTCATCTAGCATCTCGAAACATCATGGTTAAACTGACTACAATATGCACAGCAACTCTTTCTTCCATTTAAGCATGAAAAATTATCATGCCTTGCAGAAACATAATCAACTTGACTATGGGAAGAATTATACCTCCTGTGCTTCTTTCCATGTCCATCCTCTTCATTCTTGAGGAGATG
The DNA here is from genome assembly GCA_034641835.2 of Pinus albicaulis. NCBI lineage: Eukaryota > Viridiplantae > Streptophyta > Pinopsida > Pinales > Pinaceae > Pinus > Pinus albicaulis. The sequence continues at coordinate 737,038,029 of CM076570.1, read as the reverse complement.
AACTAGTAAAGGTTCCATCTTTCTCTTGCAGATTAACATCATTTTTCTTGTCTTGAAAACTGTCTGAAATCACATACTCGCCATAAGCTGCATGTCTACAATATTCTTGTTGCAAAAAAAGCTTAAAGCAATGGAAATCAACTTGAAAACAAACTTGAAATGTTTGTTGTTTAGAACTTGCGACAAAAGTTCTTCTTGAAGTTGTCTCACATGCCTTCATAGCTTTGGAGTTTTTGCCATTAGATTGAAAATAACCAAGACCAAAATTCTTAGGTCTTTCCTCAACCAAAATAGGATCAATCATGCCTTGTGCACGATTTCCTAAACCCTTGCCTTCATAGCCCATTTTAAACATTAACTTGGACCCTATACCTCTAGTGTGTTTTTCAAATGAACCAACACATTTTTCTGAAGAGGAAACTGAAGACATATTAGAGTGAATTACCTCTGCTTCACGCATGTTATTGGTTAAATGATCCAGGTGGATATTGGTGGTCACCCACCTATTCCACCTGGGGCTCCACCATTGTCTATTTCAGTTTTTCAGTTTCAGCACAGTTTACTATTTTTAGCAGTTTTTCGGGTCCTAAACTTCCAGGCCCTAAATGATTTCGAGGCCGTTTTGAGGCCCTAAATGATGTTTTTTGGGAAAACAAGGAGCAACATGAGTCCATGGATTGATGTTGCTCACCCAAAATTTTAGTCCTCGGATAGATGTTTCTAACGAGGTATGGTACGCGTAAAACGGAGATCGTATGCCGAAGTTACGTCCCCGAGAAGTTGAAACACCAATTTACCCAAACGGGGCCCATAGTTTTGGTGCTTCATCTCCTAGGGTTAGGGTTTTGGCTGTTTAGGATTTCCCATTGTTTCTCAATAATAAATAGGTCCTCGAGCCTGATTGTAACTAATTTTAGAGGCCTGTAGCCGCCACATCTCTTCTCAGAGATAGCTGCAGAGCGCCTAGATGATTTTGTTTCCGTCATTAATAAGCAAATTTCAGTTCTTTGATATTAATGAAATGAAGTGTTATTTCCGCTGCATCTCTGTATTTATGGTTATGTGTTTGTTCTGTTGCGTTCCTGCATAAATCCGGATCAGTGGTATCAGAGCGGTCTGCTTTTTCTCGATCCTTCTTTGCATGTCCCCAACGAGGTCGGGGTATAAGGAGCTAGGGCTTGATCTGGTGGAACCTTTGCAAGATCAGCCTCGTAAACCTCGACGGACGCCCAGGGGGGACGAAAAGAAAGATGAGGGAGCAGGAGATCCTATCAAAATATTGCTCGAGGAGGCCCTCGAAAAACAAAGGAACGCGATGATGGATAGTTTTGCTCAGATCCTTCAACGGCTGCCCACCGGCGGCGCATCTGCATCCAGTAGCCACTCTGGAGTTGCGACTCCCTTTAAGGTGCAAGTAAATTTTGACATTCCCATATTTGAGGGTCAAATAGACGCAGATGCCGTAGATAGATGGTTGAATCTATTAGAAGGATATTTCTCTGTTCATGACTTTTCAGACCGGGAGAAGATTATTTTTGCACTCCTCAAAACTACCCCCCATGTTAAGGACTGGTGGGAAACCTACTGTGAGAACAAGGACCAGACAGAACCCTCTCTGTTCTCGGCCGTACCAACTTGGGAATTCTTTCGAGACACCGTCAAGGAGCAGTACTATCTGTGGGGAGCTATGAGGACAAGTACATACAATGGACATTTGCGACAACAAAGGGATCAAGATGTGCATGAAGGCCGTGTGAATCTGTTCCATACCTGCGCACAAAATTTGGGTATCAAATATTGAAGAAACATACGGGTGCTAAATGTCCTTGTTTGTCTGCTAAACTACATTGAGGAGGAAATGGGTTCTTGACATCTCCTCGCAGTACGGCACACATCTTAGGTATCTTTGCCAAGATTGAGTAGAAGTTCAAGTAAGAGAAGCGAGACTTTGGGTCTGCGAATCAAAAGCAAGGAAGGTGCTTCCAAACCGCGAGAACAAAGGACCGAGCCAAGGCATGGCGGCTAAAGACAACTCATCGAAGCCACAAAGAAAGAACTGGCCCATAAAAGCCAAAAAGAAGGACACGGGAAAGTGGTGGTTCCATAAGAGCTCCACTCACAACACAAGTGAGTGTGGACAGAAGTAGTCGCTAGTGGCCGAGATGAGGGCTTGCAGGTCGGATGCATGCTCGACTCTGAATCAAAACTGAAAAGGCGGGCAAAAGGAAGCAGATTATTGATGCGGGCCCAGCGCCACTTGTTGCCCTTTGCAAAGATCAAGGAGGAACCGGAAGATCAGGAGGAGGAGGAACGTCTCTTCCACTCCCGAGATGTGGGTAAAGGGCTCCCCGGTGTAGTTCATTGTCAACAATGGGAGCCAAAGAACCTCATTTCAGCGAACACCGTGAAGCGATTGGGCTTGCCGACCACGGCTCACCCACATCCATACACCATCAAATTGGCTTCACCAAGGGCGAGATCTCCGCGTCGTGGCGGTGTCACCTTCCTATAGCATCAAGCCCTTCACGGATGAGGTACTATGTGACGTTGCTCCTATTGATGTTTCGATGTATTATTAGGACAACCATACTTGTGGAGACGCCATGTTGTGTATGAGTCTCGGCCTGGATTACTGTTATTGTTACTTTGGGAAATAAGTTGTACGGGATACCCGAGAGGTACCACCTCTTGCTGCTATCTCTTTAGTTCTTGCAAAACAATGCGATAGCTCATTTTAAACCGGGAAATTCGTTTTTCTGATGATCCGCCCCAGGGAAAGAAGAAGAGTTTGACAGCCACGACCTCCAGGGCAGGGCTCCTGCACAACAACAACAAATGGATAAGGTTGTGGAGAGTACGAGGACATATTCACCTCACCCACGGGGGGTTCCTCTGCTGCTTGTCGGGTCAAGCACCCGATTGATCGACCCCCGGTGCGCCGCTACCTAATGGACCGATCTATCGGCGCTACCGTTACGGAGAATGATGAAATCAAGGCGGATTCGGGGCGATGAAGGTCACATCGGACCAAGTTCATCGCCTGCATGGGAGCCCGATCGTGTTGGTACAAAAGAAGGATGGGATGTGGAGACTACGTATTGACTATCGGGCGTGAACAAGATCATTGTCCGGAATAGGTACCCAATCCTGGTTGATGACCTTACGGATCAACTCAAAGGTGCAAAAATATTTCGACAAGATTGACACGGAGAATACCGGGTATCACCGGGTACCAATTGAACCCTCAGATGTGTGGAGAAACGGCCTTCAAAGCCAAGGAAGGCCTTTTCGAATGGCTGGTCATGCCTTTTGGGTTGACGAATGCTCCGCCACCTTCATGAGGATGATGGATGACATCTTGCGGCCATTCACCAACTCATTTGTAGTGAGGTGTACTTGGATGATATTTTGATCTTGACCCGGACTTGGGAAGAAACACCTTTCACCACATCCGAATGAGTCCTCCAAACAGCTGCGGCAACACAAGTTGTGCCGCCAATTTGGAGAAGTGCACTTTGGCATGACCGGAGTTCAATATCGGGATACATTGATGGAAAGGGGGGGGTGCATGTGGATCAGCCAAGATCAAGTCATTCGGGATTGGCCAGCCCCAACCACTATAACGAGCTTGGCATGACTTTACGGGTCTTGCTAATTTCTATCGGAGGTTCGTGTTGGGATTCTCTCATATCACCCAGCCCTTGAGTCAAGTCACCAGGGAGCGAGCAAAAATTTTTGGTTGGAACCTCAACGAAGCGTTCAAGGCGAAAAAACCGCCTCTGATTGCCGCGTGCTCACTTTGCAGGACTTGCAACGACCATTTGAGATCGAGACGGATGCCTCGACTATGCTATTGGGCGGTTCTTGCTCAACGGGGACATCCGATGAAAGAACCACGGTGAGACATTATGCGACAGGTTAAGTACCCTTATGACAAAAATGTCTCCATTGTGCGAAGCTTGTCGACAATGGAGCGGCCACATTTGGGAAGGGAAACGATCATCCATACGGACCCACCGAGCCCTGCGGTTCATACGAGACACAAGGGAAGTTGCGGAATGATCGCCATCGAAGTGGTCTACATATCTATGATTTCATTTGAACATCAAGTATAAGAAGGGTAGCACCAATCATGTTGCGGGCCTCAGTAGACCACCGATCGTGGCGCTCTGCCATGCTCAACGCTTGTGACACGAGACTTCGATTAGCAGCTTCTCTATGAGAGTGACCCGGGAGTCGGCCAAAACTTACAAGGCACTCTCTGGGAAGTGCAACGAGTTCAAATTTTCACCTCCAAGATGCACTTTTATGTCACATGGGACACCTTTGTGTTCCTTCAAGCGGCGATGCCAAGATGATATGGAAGCACACTACAGGTCGAGTCGGCCCCGGGCATTTCGGTCGAGAAAACGGTAGCAATCTGATATTTCTATTGGCCGAACCTTCGAAAGGATGTCAAGCACATCAAATCTGCCTTGCTTGTGCCATTGCCAAACCGACCATCGAAGCAAGGCCTATACTCCTCTACCTACCCCTAGTCGACCTTGGGAATCCATCTCCATGGATTACATGTAAGACTGCCTTCTACTAAACGGGGGAAATGACTATGTTTTTGTGGTCATCGGCCAGTTCTCGAAGATGGCCATTATGGCGGCTGCGAAGAATATCACGGCGAAGCCTTTGCTAAACTCTTCTTTGAGCGAGTGTGGGTGCACTTTGGGATCCCACGAGTCTATCATCGGATCGGGATACGGGTTCCTCGGCACATTTTGGTGACCTACGTTGATGTTGGATCTGAAGCTCACCAAGTCCACTGACTTTCCATCCCCAAACGAGATGGCCGAGACGGAGATTGAATCAACGGGGGGAATGATTGTACATTACAACGCATGTACAATTCAAAGCATCCACGCACATGGGACAAAGAGCCTCCCTTATGTACAACATAGGTTATAATCGGGCTCTCCACAGTTCAATCGGCCATAGCCCCTTTCAGGTGGGCTTGGGATTCCAGCCACTATGTCCCATTGACGTAGCCATGCCATTTGCAGCTGCTCAGGCCAATTCGGCTCATGTCCAGTCGGAGACGGCCGACGATGGCTTCCTTGACGCGTCCTTTGTCTTCCAACGGGTTCTCGCAATGTGTTAGACGAGGGAGCAAGCAAGTACAAACGCGCGCGGTCAACACCGGGTGCAGCACAACACCGGGTGGGTGGCGACAAAGTATGGCTACATTTGCAGAAGGAGCGCCTCACTGGACCTCACCGCAAGCTTCGCCCGCTCCGATGCGGGCCGTACACCATCACCAAGGCTGTAGGTAACAATGCCTTCGAGCTTAGTATTCCACCATTCCTTGGTCTGCACCCAGTCTTCAATGTGAATCGCCTTCGTCCTTACTTTCCACCTCTACTGGACACCTCGGACATTGCAGAACAACTCACCAAGCGAGTTAATTCATTTGCATGGAGCAAGGCGGCCACGGTTGCATCGTGGACATACTGCGTCCAGAACACTCGCCGACGGAAGATCCAACTATATCGGGTTGTCAAAGCTGGCCAACTCCTGCACCAAGGAAAGTGGTTCACCAGGGACCAAGTTCAGCAGAAATTTCCTCATCTCATGGAGGAACTTAACGCAATGGGGACCATTGCTTCCTAAGGGGGGAGGAATGATCCGGTGGATATTGGTGGTCACCCATGGGGCTCCACCATTGTCTATTTCAGTTTTTCAGTTTCGGCACAGTTTACTATTTTTAGCAGTTTTTCGGGTCCTAAACTTCCGGAGCCGTTTTGAGGCCCTAAACGACGTTTTTTGGGAAAACGGAGGGCAACATGGGTCTATGAATTGATGTTGCCCGTTCCAAATTTATAGTCCTCGGATAGATCTTTCTAACGAGGTATGGTACACGTCAAACGGAGATCGTATGCCAAAGTTACGCCCCTGGGAAGTTGAAACACCAATTTACCCAAACGGGGCCCATAGTTTTGGCGCTTCATCTCCTAGGGTTAGGGTTTTGACTGTTTAGGATTTCCCATTGTTTCTAAATGATAAATAGGCCCTCGAGCCTCATTGTAACACGGTTCAGAGGCCTGTAGCCGCCACATCTCTTCTCAGAGATAGCTACCAGCGCCCTAGCTAGTTTTATTTCCATTCTGTCTGTAAGCAAAATTCAGTTCGTTGATATTAATGAAATGAAGTGTTATTTCCGCTGCATCTCTGTATTTATGTTTATATGTTTATTCTGTTGCATTCCTGCATAAATCTGGATCATTAAAGCCTCTTGGGATTAATGGAGCTGCATCTCCATATCATGCAATATTTGAAGAATTTATTCCTTCTCTTGCTTCATATCAAACAATTTCTCATGAAGTTCAGTGCTTTCTCTTCTATCTTCAAACAGAATCTGTACCATTTCCTTCAAGATGTAGAAGTCATGTTTCATATCTTCATCGAAGAATATTGTGAAGGAGGAGGAATTTGAAACCTCACTTGAATAAGTTTTCATAATGAAAATGAACAAATTAACTTCAACAAAGTTCATAAAGCTTTCAAAACAAATGACAAATCTTTTGAACAATATGGCTGTGGAGACAAGCTCTTATTCGAGTAGCCAAACAACAAACCCTTTTCTGCTTCAAGGGTTGCCTTGAGGTCCTTTGGGTAAGGAATATGCCTTTAGAATTTTATTCTTTCTTATCCTCTTCTAGACTTAGCTATCATTAGCTCTACCTTCACCTCCAGCAAACTCAAACAACAGTTAGTTTGCAAACAGTAAAACAGTCAAAATTTTGCAAAGTTTAAACACCTTTCAAGTTATACAAGCAAGCTATTTATATTTCAATCAAGAAACCAAGTGCTATGATACCAACCTTATCTGAAAATAGGTTGCATAAATTGTTATTCTTTTCAAGAACCTCCCACTCAGTTAAACAAATAAAAGATCTATCTTATACTTGACAATTGTGGAATTTATGCTTGAAAGTAGTGTATGATTTTTAACTATTTAAGTGTCTTAATTCCATGTGTTTTTGCTGAAATTAAACATGTATAATAGAAACATAATGCAGCAATAAAACATCCACACATAACAAAAAAATTAATCTAGGAGTTCACTTGAATATCGTGGGCTACGTCTCCTTGAGCTTTGTCATCTTGACTTGGCTCTTTGGGATTATGGTAAAGTTTCTTTTACAATTTCCACACTTGAATTAAATGGCTAATAAACTGAACCAAAGGGCTTATAATACCATCTATATCCCTTTCATAATTTTCATCACTCTGCAAACAACTCTAGGCTCCCTTAAACTCGATTCCTTCTGTCAGTGCACTTAGCTACACTGAGATTCTCTATGGCACTAACTCCTTCATAATTCAATTTCTATCCCTGAAACCACACCTATTGTCTCCAACACACATCAGACACCAAATATCGACTGATAATTTGCTCAAAACGAGCACTACATCACCAAACTAGGCCTTCCTCCACTGTTTTCCCAGGGCTGCCCAAAACTTTCCTTCAGCTTCTCAAGCTCTAGAAGTCTTAAAATGGCTCTTAAAATCCCTTCATTGGATTCATAATGCCAAAATTAATCACTATATACTATTTTTTCACTAAGAATGGCCTCCGACTGCTCCAGTTTCGCCTCCAAAACCTGTTGGCACCCCTGGCACTAGGGTCACTGAGCGAATCCAGCACATTTGCTAGTAGGTCCATGACATATTGGATAAATCCATTTCTAAGTACAAGCAACGACATGATCAGCATCGGGTGCCACACAAGTTCCAGGTGGACGAAAAAGTTTGGCTACATTTGCAGAAGGAGCACCTCGTTGGGCCCCACTGTAAGCTTCGGTCGCTCCGATATGGGCCATACACCATCACCAAGGCGATATAGGACAATTATTTCAAGCTCATCATTCCACCGTTCCTTTTCCTACACCCATTTTTCAATGTGGACCACCTTCAGCGATACTTTCCACCATTACTAGACACATCCGACATTGCAGAACAACTCACACCAACTGAGTTAAACCAAATTGCATGGAATAGGCCACCATGGATCTTATCATGGACACACGGATCAAGAACACTCACCAGTAGAAGATCCAACTTTATCGGGTTGTCAAACCTGGCCAACTCCTGAACCAAGGCAAGTGGCTCACCAAAGACCAAGTTCAGCAGAAGTTTCCTCATCTCATGGAGGAACTCAAAGCAATGGGGACCATTGCTTCCTAAGGGGGTAGGAATGATCCACATGGATACTAGTGGCCATCCATCTATTCCACTTGGGGATCCACCATTGTTTCTTTCAGTTTTTCAGTTTCCTTAATTGTAGCACAGTTTACTATTTTTGGCAATTTATCAGGTCATGAACTTCCAGAGCCATTTTTAGGTCATTTTCAGATCACCCCAAGCATGAGATATTTCCCCCTAGTATATGATGATGGAAAGAACTTATCAGGTATGTAGAGGTGGGAATGATTCTCCTAGCTAGATGAGTTTTTGGAGCATCATTGTGTTTCGAGTGCTCAAATAAGGGATTCAATCATTTGGTCCTATTGGCATGATATCCTATAGAGGATGATGAGGAGAGATAGGGGCATATTTTCCCCCCAATATTTTATGGACATGTCATATGTATTTAGAATAGTGGACTCTAAACACACTTTGATGGCATGGTTCTCCATTTTTTTTTTATGGTTATCTTCTTGTGGGAAGAATGTATGATGGGTGCAGTATGAGAAAGAAAATGGTGCATTACCAATCTCACTTGGCACTGCATATATGAATCAAATGGGCTGAAATTCTAGGTTCACATACATGGTGTTACTATATTGAAGAGTCGATTTGGATATAATGAACTGATGCTCACCTAGATGACATGGTGGTTGAACAACAATAGTGTCTAAGGGACTGGGTTGTTGATGTAATATTAATTGGATCATACCGAGAGTAATTTGAAGTGATATGAGACTCTAAAGGTTTTTATAAATGGATAATAATAATGGTACTAGAGTCAACACTTCCATATGCACTAATAGGGTTAGGAGAATTGTTTTTCCTGGACTCTCAAAAGTGGATTCCCCCTTACCCAAAGATTGAGTGGAAATTTAATGGCCATAACGTAGATGTGGTTCGAATTTATGGGTTTGAATTAAGGGGTGGTAAAAAAAATCATCATCATGGGATGCAAGGTTCACATACGCATCATCAAAAGGAGTGGACAGATGACTAGTAGATGTGACATCTACCGATGTTGAGATTGAAGTGCTCACCAAGGGAGGTTCGACCGAATCACAAAAGGAAATGCCAAGAGAATCCCAATACATCAATCCCATTCATGATGATAGGTATAGAATAGGGGTGGAACTCTTTTTCATATCGACATCAAGAGGAGGGATCATGATGGGTGGTTGACAGACCTCCTGTCTTGGCGATGCATTGGGGATAGGACCTGCAGGTAGAGGAGATGTGGAAGCACTATGAGCAGCATCTAACTCACAAAGGACTTGAAGTGTATCATGAAAGTCTTCAAGATGAGGACATTGATGGGAATAATGTTCGTAGTTATCACACAAAGCACAAGGGTGATTCGTATGCAAGGCTTTGTTTTTCTTGGATGACTCGAGTAAGGTGACATGGACCTCGGGAATGTTAGATTTAGGAAAGGTACGAGAGACCACACTTTTGATATGGGGAGTTCAGGACAATTATTGGTGTCATGTCCAAAAACATCACACAAATTGCATGGAGGAGTAGGCTTTGCGGGCTTAGGAGGAGCGGGAGTTGTTTGGGGTGCCTTGTCTTTGGTTCCCTTTTTATGGGCATTTCTCCCCTCACTGGATGCTTTCGCAACAGGAGTAGCTTTTTGTTGACGTTATTGTGGAACTAAAGAAAAGGAAGGGGTAGGAACAACGGGCTGAACTGGAGTGAAATCGGTATAAGTTTTAAGTTGATTAGGAGTGTTTCCAGGAGGATCAACGTACCAAACTGGGATCCCAAGGGTGATGTTAAGTAGACTAAATGTAGCCATAACAAGGGTAGAAAAAATTCCAAGTGGCGGGAATAAGAAAGGTATCTAGCCTAAGGGGTAATGACCTATGGGAACTACTCTTCAATGGTTAAGAAGTGGGGGAATGGTTCTGAGTTGGAAAGGACTAGGAGAGATACCAGCAAAAGGAAATGGGCCAGGAGGAATTGTACCTGAAGGATGGGTTGAGTTGGGTGCATCATGTTGTGGAGGGGATGGTTGTTCTGAAGGAATACCAGAATGCTTGTTGGCAGCCTGTGACACTTGAAGCATGCAAGCATTACAAGAGATAGGCTTCAAAGGGGTAGTAAGTGGACCATAATAAGTACCAAGCAGCATGGAGTATTTGTAGACTCCAGGAGAAAAATTGGTGAGGGATAGGATAGTCTTATTTCCAGTCATCAATGATATAGTGTACTGAGGGGAATTCTGAGACTAAGGTTCATAGTAAGTCAACTGATCGATAGTGATGATATTTCTATTGTGAAGAAATCACATCTTGCAAAAGATAGTAGATGCGACAGCAAACATGGCATAGGTGTAACTATGACCCAAGAGAATTTTATATCTAATTGGGCGTCAATGACTTCGATATCAATTAAGACTATCATACAAGCAACAATTATTGGACAGTTGATATATAAGTTAAGGGGCTGCGAGGGATGACCATCCCAAGTACGAAGAGTGATGGGACAGGTCAGGTGAACCAAGTTTCTTCCAAAAATTAGTGGCCATAACACAAGTGGAGGCACCTTCATCTATGATACACTGTTGAACAGTGGTGTTTCTCATGGTGATTGATATTTGAAGGGAAACGGATGAAGGACGAGGGGAATGTTTTTCTTTTTCAAAATCTAAGACAATAAGACGATCATCATAGCGATCCACAACACCTAAAGCGGATAGTATATCTTTCCATTGGGATGGGCACATCTGGAGAACTTCTAGCGTTGACATGGAAACAAGAGATTGCGCCAAGTCATTTACTATGCTATAATTATGAGCAGAATTATAAGAAGCAACATTTTGATGTAATGGACTTTGGGGATCTTGGGGGGAACCTCTACCTTAGGCGAAGGGATATTTAAGGTACCATTTTGTGATGACAGAGGCTCAGAGGAAATTTTGGGTTGGAATCAGTCATTGACTTTGTAGGGGGCTTGTCATATTGGCGCGACCGAGTCTGGAGATTGACTTGTTCAGTATTGACTTCATCGAAAATCATCATAAGGATATGGTAACTATTATGGCCAGATTTCAAAGGTTGGGGAGCCGCATTACCGTGTGTGGGTTGGGCAGTTATATATCCTTCATGAGGAAAATGATTGGTAAGCATAGCCAGTTGTGAGGAAGTAGGAGGATGAGATGGTGGGGAAATGGGTTGAGGTCCTCTATAAGTAGCTACTTGAGCTTCCCATTCTTGGCACATATGAGGTAAAAGGGGAAACTCTTGAGTATAATGGACAAATATGTCTCAATAGGCACAAGTTTTATTCGACGAAGAGCCTTGTTTTGTTTGGTTTGTTAGCCTTGTTGCTGGGTTGGGGGATTAGGTTGGTCTCTATCTACTCAACTTAGTGTTCCTAAATTGATGTCATAAATTGTCAACCAGGGCTAGTAAACTGTTGAAGTGAAGTGCACTATATGTGCCTAGGTATCTTCTTCCTACTTCATTGTGTTTAGTGTTTTTCTAGTGTTTTTGGTTTTTGTATTTTTGTGTTAAGAGGAAAAGAACTAAATTGTTGGCAAAGAGAATTTACTGATCACACTAAAACAGAACAAAATCTACTCTAGACTGTGTATGACGCCTAAGAACAGAAAATTCTAATTCACAAGTTGCAAGGCTTGACAAGGAAAGTAACTCATAACATTAACTCAGTCCAATTCATTTCATTAGAGGTATGTTGGAACAACTTAAGAAAAGGATAAGTTTGATGTAATGAGGTTCTCTTTAATAAAAAACAACTTACAATATCACAAAGAAAATCTTATCCATGGTTAGAAATTTGTTGGAATACTTTGAGAAAAGATTATCTGCAATTTAGTAAGGAGTCCTATGCTAACATAACTTATGACATTAGAATTAACCCAATCTGCAACTCAAAATGTTACTATTAAGCCTCATTCAAGGGTTAGAGATTTCTTGGAATAGCTTTGGAAAAGGGTTGTTTGTAAAATTATGAGAAATTGCAGAATAGTCAAGAACTTCAAAATGATATAACTAATTCTTGTCCATGTGATGATGATGTGTTAAAAGAAATTAAGAACAAGAGCAGTTTGTAAATAATGAAGGCCTTTAAGTTTAATTTAACAGAACTAAAATACAACTAGCTAATAAAACTTGAAATACAATGAACAAAACTGCACTAAAATGCAATTAACCTTCGAAGTATTACAGCTCTATCTCATTCACGTGTTAGTGATATATTGGAACAGTTCATGGGAACAAGATCGATTGCAATATTCGATGTAAGTAAACAAAAAACATGATGCTCAGAAAACTGCCTAGATTAAAAACGAAACAGAGCTAAAGTTACTTATCTAGAAAATATGCACAAAGCCTTTCGGACAGTAGGGGGCCTCTACCACCAGATTGGCACACAAATACTTAACTCCTTAAGATTTATTCAGATCTTGCATTAAATTTGTACTTCTTTCATTAAAGGAAAAACGCTCATAAAACATAGTATTACAGTCTTGGAGGACTTAACAACAAAACATCAACTAGCTAAATGTCTCTCGGTTCACCGAGTTATTCTTATAAGAAAAATACATAACTGTCATTGAGGAGAAATAGGCATAGGTGTCTTTTTCAATCAAAATCGAGTTAGAACTCTTGTTGAGGACTCGTACTTTGTTGAAGACATCAGTAGAGTCCTTGTCCTTGTAGAAGTCTACTTCTTAGTTCTGGTTTTCTCCACGTGCATAACCACTTATAGATTTTTTCTAAACCTTCGTAGAGGGAAAGAAATGATGTAGGAGTGTTGTGGAATTCAACCATATGTGTTTTTCCTTTAAGTGACACCTGTAATCTGTGTGAACATAAATATGGCTGCGGAATATGCGACTAGCTACAGAATGGTTGCATTTTGTAGCTAAGTCTGATCAAAAATCACTATGACAACAAAACCACAATAGTAAGTCAGTTATTGCATGCACTCTTAGAGTAATTTTAATCATTCCTATTGATCTTTTAAGCCTATAACTGACAAAGGACAAATGGAATCAAGTGAAATTTGGTGAAAGGAAAGGACATCTTTGGGGCTCAACATACCCCCACTGCAAAGCTTTTGCATGTCATCATGCAATCAATCCATGTATTCTGAAACTTCTGCTAGGAAATATAACCTCCTTTTTCTGCTTTTCTTGGTGTTCAATGGCATCCTAGGTTTCCTTATGACAAATTTGAACCTTAGATTTATAAGTGCCCTGCTCAACTTTTTGTTTTTATTCTTCAGATTCTCACTAGCCTTGTACAATTTTTCCATTTGCAGAGAGAGAGTTGTGTTCATATCACTTTTCAGCTTGACCTGCTCCCTTAAAATTTCATTTTCATTTTTTATATGCCTATTAAGTATTTCCAATTCATATTTATCTCTTCTCAGCACTTTAATTGGAGATTCTTGTGGGCTAGGAGTTCTTCCTCTGCTTTCTGAGGCTCTCTTTTCTAATGACTCAACATAATTATAGATTTGTTGTTGGGCTGGGTCTACCTCCGGAGTTCCTGCATCAAGATCTTCTTCATATTGGTACTCAGGAGATCTGTCAGTTGGTGTCTCTTCATCTTCAATGTTTATGATTCCTGTTTGCTTGACTCCAGTCTTCTTCAATATGCCTCTAAGCCTATGGCTTCTTCTTAGTTTAGATGGTCCCTCACCTCTCTCCTTAGCATAATTTCTTATTATCTTCTCCTTTTTAAGTTGTTTCTTGATTTCAGCCAATTTTTCAGAGATAATCTCCTCACTTTCTTCTTGTATGGATTTACCAGTTTTAATTTCAACAGATTTGGAAATTTTTCCTCTCCTACTTCTTCTTGCAAGTTTGCCTTCAGATGGAGTTTCTTTAGGTTCTTCAAAATGATTCCTCAAGAGGAACTCATCCCAACTTTCTCCCACCTTTTTCAAATGATGCTCAATTAGGATTTTAACTAGGCCATGGTGATACAAGGTGGTTTCTAAGAATTGAACCCTTTTTTGGACATTATAAGCCATCCTCTTTAGGCTATGAAGTAAGAAAAAGGGTAAATTAATTTCTTCATCTAGGAAATGCATCATAAGTCGAATGTGATAAACATATAGGATACCAAACCTTCCCTCACAAGTTATAAAATTTTGCAGAATTAGCAACATATTTCGCCATTTATTCTTCAATGCTGAGCTAGGAATGCCTTTCTTAAAACCTGAAATATCCATACCTGGTGTTTTTATCATTTGCCTCCATGCTTCATTGTGGAACTCTTTGTTTTTGAACCATCGTTCACCTTGCCTTAGTAATTATGTTGCCTCTGCTATGAAGGATTCTGTGATAATGAACTTGACATCACCTATTTCAACTTCTGACCCATTGAATGACCGGGAAAATGACTTGGTGACCTCCTTATGAAAACCATTGAACTTCTCCAAAAACTATAGCCATCCGACTTGCTGTAACATCTCTTTAATTTGTTGGTACCCTTCTAGGTATTTGGTTCCAACTGGTTCAGACCTTACAATGATTCCCATGGCTTCTCCTCCTCAAATTCAATTTACATCTCTGTTACTTCTTCCTTATTCACGGTAAAAATGGCTGTAGAGGGTTGTTTTCACCTTAAAGATGACCTCTCTGTTTTTGCAGACAGGAATTGGTTACAGAAAAATGACATGAAGTGGTTATGGAATGAGTGAAATACAGTGAGGGTAAATCACACGAATAAATGAGTTTGAGAGCTTTCATGGAGTAAAATACTGCGGAGAAAACCCATGAGGATTTCAAAATCATCACTGAATATTTCGGGTTAGTGACGTGACCTAATAGGTCACTTCAAGTACTAACCGTTAATTTTTAATAAATGATGATTTGATATGGCGGAATGGAAGGGATTTGTCCAAGGATTTTTATGATAGGCTTGATCAATACGAATAATCAAAATAAATTTATGAAACATACATATAACTTAACTATACTATATCTTTCATAATCTATTATCATAATAATTTCACAATTTTACCTTAGCCCTTGTTTTGATTTTTGCTTTTTCAATATGCTTGGTCTTTCCTTTGAAAATCATTGATCTTTCAGTCTTCATAATCCTTTTGATTTTGCTTGTTGAAATATGTGTGTAGGATTAATTTGCTGCTGAACACGTGGTTGCTGGATAGTTGGTTGCAGAATATCTGGCTGCAGAATGCCTAGCTGCGGAATGTACCTGTGAAAGCTTTGAAACATGAAATGAAATGATTTGAAATATGGATGGAATGAAGTATAAGATGAAAATGGATCATGAAATATAATGGAATGAATCATGAACGAAGTGGAATATGATGGAATGAAATAGATCACAAATGTGGAGTGAAATGAAATATGAAAAGTGGCCTGCAACTTATGATTTGTAATACTCAATTGCAGAAAGAGATCAATTTTGAAAATCTGAAGTGAAAATGAGATGGATCATGAAATGGAGTGAATGAAGTAGGGATGAATGGAGTGAATGGAATATGGATGAAGTGAGATATGATGAAGTGAAATGGATCATAAGTGGAATGTGATATGTAAAGTGGGCATGCACTTATGATTTTATGATAGTTGCTTGCAAGAAAAGAACAATTTTGAAAAGCTAAAGTGTCAGAAGGATTCTGATTTTCACTTTATCTTTTCTTTATAAACATGCTAATCAATGATTAGTTTTCATGTTTATATTTTTTTCTTTTTTTTTCATCATTTGATTTCAGAAAATACAATTAATTTGATGAAGAAGAAGGATTCTTCTTCATTAACTTCACATTACTGTTCTCTTGGAATCTCTTGACAAATTCTTCTCTTGAAAGTGGCTTATGATACAGCTTCAATATATGACCATTTACAAGAAAAGTGACCTTCTCTTCATCTATTGTCCTGATTGCCATTACTCATTTCTTAATGGCATTGCATAATTCCATGTAACAAAGCAAATATGTTTGATTTTCTGAAAAGTATTGGGCACTGAATCAAACAAGAGGGCCCAGTCACCTTATTTGAATTTATTTTCCTTAATGTACTTATCATGCCATCTAGTCCTTTTCTGCTGAACTATACTTGTTTTCTGGAAAGCATCTTGTCTAATCTCATCCAATTCATTAATCTGCTCCAATCTGTGCTTTTGTGCTTCTGTTAGATCAATTCCTAACTGGACTGCCATTTTAAAAGTTTGAATCTGAAACTCTATGGGAATCAAGACTTGTTTTCCATAAAAAAGCTCATAAGGGGTATGACCTGTTGTGATTCTCCATGTAGTTCTATAGGCCCACAAGGCTTCAGGAAGCCTATCTGCCTAATCTCTTCTATGTAAATGAACAGTATTTGTTAGAATCCCTTCATTGACCTTATTAGTAGATTCCACTTGGCCATTTGCTTGTGGATGATAGGGAGTAGATTTTCTGTGTCTGATTTTGTACCTCTCCACCATTTGTTCCACTAGACTTGATGTGAATTGAGCTCCTTAATCTGTAACAATTTCTCTTGGGACACCAAAACAAGTAAAAATATCCTCAAAAAGAAAATTAACCACAGATGCTTCAGTAGAAGAAAGTAATGGCTTGGCCTCTACCCATTTGGTAACATAATCAGTGCAAACTAATATATATTTATTTTGTCTTGATGGAGGACTAATAGGTCCTACAAAATCTAAAGTGGACCAGGCTGGGTCCTCCTACCTGCATGTACTCTGCCACTAGAGGGCACTAATCCTTTGTATGGCCAGATACCCAACATCATACGCATCATAGATCTGCATTGGCCCCTCTTCCTCGTTCCTTTCGCAGGTTATGAATTTCCATGTGCATAGCTCGAAGTTGTTCCTGAATTTTCTATACTCCTACCGAAGTATCTTCTCTGGGCGCGACTTCTAGTTTCATAGCGACTTCGACAGCTTTTTCCTGCTACTCAAAGGTTTGGTGACTCATTTGTGTACGCAGGTGGGGAAATAACATAGCGATGAACCATTCCGTATGTTGTCTATCGGCATACTCAAATCCTCCTTCCCTGATCACTTTCTTCAATCGTTGATTAGCCTCCCATACAAACTCAAACGCACCTTGCCTGAAGTCCTTCACTTCTGCTACCAACTGAGAGTAAGATTTCGGCTTTCGGAATTTTTACTTTAGAGCATCCTTAATATCTTTAATATATGCACTCCCGTTCTGAGAAATGTATCACATATACCATGTTAGCCACCTATAAATTTTGATATACCTGGTGGTGACTAAATTTGTTTTCAAGCCTTCAAGAGATATATTTCTTTTGAAAATCTATCATCCTTGAAGTCTTATGTTTTTCCTGACATGGAGGTTCATTTTCACTATTGTCTCCATCTTAAAACCATGCTTATTCACCAAAGAAAGCTGTCCAAAGGCCTCTGAAACTGCCTATTTCAATTTTTTCCCCCCCATTTTCATAAAGTCTTCTTTCATCTTTTAACCCTCCATTTAACCCCTAAAAACCTTAAATCCCCTTTAAACCTTCAAATATTCATCTACAAGTTTAAAAAACCCTTTCTTTTCTCTCTACCGAAAACCTAAAAATCCTTAAAACCCTTCAAAAATCCTCAAAAATCATGCTTTTTCATCCAGGCCTTAAGCCCCTTTCGGCCTAGCCCTTAGCCCCTTTCTCTGCATATGACCCTGTGCTCAGGACCAAGTGCTAAACCTAATCGCTCCATCGCAATCGACAACCGCAAAATGTTGATTCCCTTTTTTCTTTTCCCCTTCTCCTCCAATCCTTCGATCTAATCTTGACCGTCGAATCCACAAGAACCGACGGTTAAGATCTCGTCGCGCTCCACTCATAAGCCCTTCACAATCATGCCTACTGGTTAATCCTGACCATTGATCTCTCTTCTGATCCAATGGCCAGCATCCCATCGCATCGCAAAAAACCTTGTCTTCTATTTATTTTACCATGTCCCGACGTTATGGCTTTAAATAAATCTAGACCATTGATCTGCAGAGATCAACGGCCATCAGGCCTCCCTTCCTCTGCTTTTCTGCCTCCCGTCCCTTTCTCCTTTCAAATTCTCTGCCCCATCTTTAGATCTCAACCATTCATTCTCGGGATCCTACGATCGGGATTTAACCCAATACAACCAACTTTTTACTTAATTTTCCACCCCGCTACATACTCTTTCCACTACACGACAAATGCCATACGTCACCATGGGCCCACCATTTGTTCTTCCCACGCACCTTATCCTCCGTCACGCTCTCCCACAGCCGTAGATCTTTGGCCTGAAGATCTAACGGCCAGCATTGCATTTCGCGTAATTTTTGGCCTCGTTCCATAGTGCGCTACTTTAGCGCAATATGGCCGGTTTTAAAAATACACGCGTCACTCACTGAGTGGAATCGCGTTCCAAAGGCAAATACCCCCCCCCCCCTTTTTGTTGCATGAAAACCATTCCCAGTTTCTACCATACCACCACCCACAACGTAATTTCGCTTTTAATCCTAGCCATCGATCTCTGAGATCGAAAGGCTTGTGTTATATCGCAACCCCATTCGTTTTCCATTCATCCATTCTCCCAAACGATTTCATCAAGAGAACTCCACTGTAGATCATCCTAATCTAATGGTCCACATTCATCCTCGCACCCAAACCTCCATTGACCTGGTTAGATGCTCTACCAAGGTTTTTTCCAATTTTCTGTTGCAATCACATTCTTCCTCACTGCTCCTCCGCCACCCCAGAGCCTCTGCAAGCATCTAAACCAAGCCCGCAAGTTTTTAAAATAGTTTATCGTGTGTTTGCAAGTTTTCATGGCCGATGAAGGATAAATGTTTTATAGTCACAAAGGTAACACAAAAGCTCAGATGGAAATCTCAGGGCCACGAAAAAACATCAAAGGGAACCAGAACAGGAGTCGAGATCGTGTCTAGCAATGGATCAGATCCATGAATCCTCAGTGACCCTCCAGCTCAGCGAAACCCTCCATCTGTACACAGAACACTCAGAGATGGTAAAGATCACATATTTAGTGGCAGAAGGCATGGCATAGAAGATTAATAAAACCTTAGAAGGCATCAATACAAAATCAGTCTGGGCAATCAGAAAAGTGAAAACATAAACAAAGCTAAAATAGGTTGAAGTAAAAAGATGCAGAGCAGTTATTAGTGTAGAAATTTGACTGACAGACATAACCCATATCCATGCACACAAGCCTGCCAAGCAGTTATTACGCCAATGGGAGCTACTACAAACTGTCAGAAGCAGTTATTTATAAGTATGGGAGTCCTCATAGCCCATTCTTCACTTAACTCACACCAAAAAGATAACAGTACCACTCCAGATGTTTTTCTTCCCAAGGACACCCTGTGGGTGATTTCTGTCATATCAAAATAGTCTCAACAAGCAAAGAAGTTACTAAATCTGTCCAAAATTTAATGTTATGTTTATGACACAGAATGGAGCATTCGAATGCACTTCTCCTATCTCTGATGATCATTAAAACCTTCTTTACCTACTTTTCCCATTTTCTCTATAAAGACTCTTTGAAGTTGTTAGCCCCCAATAAATTTCTTGACAAGCAAGCAGGGGGCTAAATTTTTTGTTGAGCCTTCAAGGAATGCATCTTCCCAGAAACACATCATCCTTGAAGCCTCCTTGTGCCCTTACCCTTTGACAAATCCTCACTGCTACTTCCAGTTTAAAAGCCCCCCTGGCTGTAAAAAAATTGTGCTAAAAAAGGCCCTCTTTTGCCTATTGTATCCCTGCAGAATTACCCATTTCACCCCTTTTTCCCTTTTTCAAAGCCTCCCTTTTTGCCCCAAGACCCCTTCCTAAACCCTCTAAATCATTCCCATATCCCCTTTAAAACCTCACAAACATCCTTTGTTGGGCTGAGTACCCCTTTTCCCTCTCTATCATTGCCTCTTTGGGCCTCAAACTGCACTAAAACAGCCCAAAGACCCATATTCTTCATATATCAGGCTAGCCCCCTTCAGCCAGCCCCTGTAAGCCATTTCTCCACATGACCCGGGTGCTAAAACCAAGCACTGGCCCATGACGCACTTATCGTATCAGTGGTTAGGTGCAATACCAGCCGTCGATCAACACCAATCCGACGGTCCGCGCTTTCCCTACAATGCACCCGCGCTCCCCCGTTCACCCCTCCGATCACATATCAACCGTCGATCTGATCTACAAATCGACGACCCACAAATCATCAGACCCGGTTGTCCCCGCGGTCGCATCCCATCCAAAACCGGCGGTTTTCATTGCACCGCTTTTGAAAGGAAGGTTGTATTTCTCGTTCAGCAGCGATCAACGCCACCGACCGACACGTGGCCTCGAGCTATTTTTCAATACCATTCTCATCACGCGTTAAAGTTTGACTACGGGCCCAGCACGATATGCATGTACGCCATCCGATCTGAGGCTGGCCATCCAACGGTGATCATGCCCCTAAGATGCTCAGGGGATAAACCAAGGCAAACAAGACCCCTGGCCCATGGTCAATCGCCCTCCGACGTGATCACAGCCGTCGATCTCCTCCTGAGATCTGACGGTCCATAATGATCACCCCCGCCATTGACCAGGTCCCACCGCCAGAACTCCACGTCACCTACTTTCGTGGCATTTTTCCCATTTCTTTGTATTTCGCCCGATTTCCAAAACCCTTTCATCGTTCATTTTCCACCGTCGATCATTGCCCCCATGCATGATCGAACAGTCCCCGTGCATTTCTCCACTAAGCCTCCATCTATCTAGTCTTCCACCATTTTTGCATTGTCTAGTCTGTTTTCACCGTTCCACTGCATTTTTCACCATTCCCCCATAGTTTCGTCACCATTCCGCAAGCCATCAAAGCATCCATCCCCCTCCAGCATGTATTTCTTAACAATTTTGTGTGTTTTGCAGGGTACGGGCGGTGGACGACCGCCATGGTTCACAGTCACTATTACAGTGGCACAGAACGCAGGGAAGACCATTTTCAGGGATTGAAATTATGAAGAAGATCCTGGGAAGGTTTTATGACATGATTCTCAATAAAAGAATAGAGTTAAACTCTATTAAACCTTTCCAGAGCCATTAAAGCTCAAATTTCACAGACAGGGACAGTGAAGGAGTAGCAAAGAGTATCAGTGAAAGATTAGAGAATGTAAGACTGGTGATCAAAGATTTTTGAGCCTTAATTCAGTAATTGAAAGGCAATGTACCATATTGAATACCCAGAGACTAACACAGAGGTCCCGAGAGGGCCTAGGGCACAAAAAATGGTATATCAATGTCACCATTAGCAGAATTTTCTTTCCCATGAAAGGATGAAGTGCCCATACTATTTTCATTCCATACCGTATTCCTGAGAAGATTTCTGCCCTGAAAACAGTCCTAAGGCTACCAGAAGCATTTATTACATAGTATGTCGGACCCAAGATTCATTGATCTGCCTTGTTTAATTAACCAAAGTGCCACAAGTACTGCAGCCGAGAATACATCAAAGACATACCTGGAGTAAATTTCAGCCTGTCAAAGACCACTCTTTCATCCAAAGAGTACAGAATATTGATGCATAGACATTAAAACAGAATGGGTTTCGACCCACTGCTCCTACTATGTTTAATGTTTCATTTAGTGTTTCATCTACTTCCTCTGCCTCTCTTTCTGATATAAAAACTCATGAGAAAATGTTGTAATGGTTGTTGATCGGATATCTGTGAATTGTAAGTTGTTTCTCTTGAGATATAGTTCTCTGTGTAAAGTTGTAAGATAGGCTGAGGAAGATGTTTTCAAACTCAATATCAAGTTGTTGGCAATGTTGTACATGACTGGTGTTGCTCTTTAATATGACAAGCACATTTCTTTGGATCCTGATTTAAAGCAGCGGTGATGTTTTCCTATCTTTGTCTTTGTTTTACCTTGTAGTTCATTACATTTCACTTCTTTTGGCATGCATCAGAAATATGGCATAGGATTTACCCTTGTTAGGTACCCTATTTTTCTGCTCTCCCTGCCTTCAATGTTTTCTGATGTATGTGTTATCTGAGGATCGATTTCCAGCTAATTTAACTAGTGTAGTGGTCAAATATATACTGCTAGCTGATGTATGAATTAATGAATCTGTTCTTAGATGTTTTGGTTAGGCTTTAATTGAATGAATTGGGATACTGGGAGTTTATAACTCTGTCTCTGTCTCACTAAGGTCCTTTTCAATTAATTAAACCTTCCTAATTTCCCTTAAGTTGGAGGCTGAAGCATTGAGAGTTCAAAGTCTCACTCTGATCTCAGGTTTTCACCTTTGTGTTTAAATCTTTAATGTTTCCTTGTCCGAAGAGTTAAATTTTTAGGTTTTGGATCATAGGTTGTCCAATGGCATGTCCTGTCCCTAGATCTAATTCCTGAAAGGTCACCTTGGAGGTTCCCTTGCTTTCACCTTCTCTCTTACCATCTCATGCCACACTATCATCTTTAATATCTAATGCTTTAGATGACTAGCCCAACTGAAAGCCTACATATTGAATAGCAAGTAAACCCTTTCCTAACTCCATTTCCCAATGGTCTCGAATTTTCTTTGAAATCATCCCTCCTTTGCCTAAATCTTCTTTGCACATCCTTGCCTCACATTGAACCCTTCTTTCTTGATTCCCAACAACCAAACAAAATCAAACAAACGAAACCAAGCCTTATAACTAGCCTAAAACCTTAAAACAGAGCTTCAAGGACATAAAACCTTTGCCCATATAGAGAGATCCCTCTCTGGACCCAGGAGGGCTAGATCTTGAGGTCTGAAAGTGGTTTTGATGTTGTATCATCTTTTGGTATTGCCAAACTTTCCAAAACATGGGAACCCCAACATAATGGCGACTCCACTGGGGAATATTTGAGTAAAAACACCTTCAAACACTTCACAGACTCAAAGAAGACCATAGTAGCCTTATTTTGGTAGTTAATCACTGTGGTGGACGGTATACCATTCTTGAAACATTCTAAACCTTCCACCTGGTGACTCCATAGTTCCCTAACGACTAAAGACTCCACTGGTGATCAGTAGGCCTACTGATTATCTTGGTTCACATAAGACTCCACTAGGAGACCAGAGTCCACAACAACATCAGCCATAATGGAAGTAACAAGTAGGATTAAGCTGCTTGATTCAAAGATAACATTCTGGCTTCAAGAGCCATTCACACAAGAGCTTATCCCGACCCAAACCCACCTGAAATAGTTGACAACCCCGAGAGCATCCTCAGGAAATCCCCTACACTTAAAGGATCAACTATTTCCAGACACATCTATAGAGCTAACTCTGCACCAAAATAATTTACAGCTCTATCAGACCCACTTTCTGACCTAGACTCTCAAAACAGTTTGCCTAGAACTAGGTCATTCAATGCTCTAGACCAGCCAGACCTCGAGCTTCTTGGTTCACCACCCAAAAGTGGTAAACACATTAGGGATAGAGAGACCCCTCCATCTACACCCCTTGATATTAATTTCATTCGAAACTTGGGACTCAGTCATCCTAAATCAGCTCAGCAGGTTTCTGCTGGCACTAGTATCCCTGTCATCCATATACCAGCTGCTCAAGCCAACTCCTTACCTCCTCAGAACATCATCATGGCAGCCTGGTATGCACCTCTCATGTTACCTCAGCCCCTAGTGCCCTTAGCCAATGATTACCAATCAAATATCCCACACTTCCCTGCAAAAGAATCTACCACAGCTCAGCACCATGTAGACAGGATGGAAGATTTTTTTGACTACATGGAGATAGATGATGATATGGTCAAAATGAGAATATTTTCCCAGAGCTTAGGGGGTGATCTGAAGAAATTGTTTAAAGGCATACCTCCTAATAGTATCCAAGACCTTCCTTCTTTATATTAGACCTTCATAAACAAATGGGAAGTTAAGACCAACCCTCTCCAAATCTTAGCAGAATACAAGAACCTTAACAGAAATGTAGGAGAGAGTGTCCATGACTACTCTACAAGGTTTAATATCAGCTATAATGCTCTTCCTCCACATATTAAACCTCCCCAAGGTATGGCTTTAGTGAAATATCCTGAAGGATTCGATGCTGACCTGGCCTACCAACTTAGGGAAAGAGATTACAACACATTGGAAGACATGAAAAAAGGAGCAGTGAGTGTAGAGGCTAACCTGATTGAGAAGAAAGCAATATTGAGAGCTGAGAAAAGGGTAACATATAGAGATGACACTGTATCTTCCACATCTGACCCCAATTATGACCGTCTATCTAAAAACTTGGAAAAACTATAGCAAATGATGGAGAAAATGGTTGTCACAGTCAGTAACCAAAACAGAAACCAAGGCCAGAACTAGAACTTTAGAAGGAACAATACCGCTCCAAATAGGCAAAGGGACTCAAACCAACAAGTCATACCCTCATTCCAAGAGAACTTCCTTGACGAAGATGAGGGGATAATAGAAGAGTCTGAGGAGAACACTATAAATATGTTTGAGACAGATAACTCAATCCACAACTGTTCCACAGAGGAAGATCAACCCACACCCTCATATTTGGATGAGGAAATATTAGAATCTGAGGATTATAGACTAGGATTCGAAAATGCCATCATGCAAGTCAGAGAACAGTATGAACTTAGAAGAAAAAAGAGCCTAGATAATTCCAAGCCCAAAAATTTTGAGATTACCATTAAGAAAATGCCTGAGAAAACTTCTAAAGTAACTGTTGAAAGTAACAAATCGACAGCTGAGAGTTCTGGGAAGAACAAAGGAAAAGACAACCAAAACACTGATAAACAAAGTCAACCAACTAGCAACACTAGCATTGCAGTTAGTGCTCCTGATAAAACAGTTCCTAATCCTATACATAGTGAGAATCAACACAGTGAGCCTGTCACTAAAGCAGTGGCTAACAAGACAGAGTTGAACATTACGAAGAGTCAATCCCTCTTCAACTTGGAGAGTGATATTGCTAAAATTAAAATCTTTGTCCCACTCTCGGAGTTGGCCACTCAGGATGTATATAAAGGCCAAATTTTGAAAGCTTTAAATCTAGGGGAAAAAAGTGACATTGTCAATCTGAGTGATGATCAACCAGCCCTTCTGTTTGGTCCAAAGATAGAATGGAAGTTTCAGGAAGGGGTAGTACCTCCTTTTTACATCAGTCACAATATTCATGACAAAATCCTTCACAACACGATGCATGACTCTGGGGCATCACACAACCTAATGCCTAAGGTAGTTATGGAAAATCTAGGCCTAGAGATAACTCGTCCCTATAAATATCTATATTCATTTGACTCTAGCAGGGTAAAATTCCTGGGCCTAATCAAAGACCTATGTGTAAACCTTACCCAGATTCCTGCCAAATGTATGGTTATGGATGTTGTAGTGGCAGATGTGCCCCCTAAGTATGGTATGCTATTGTCAAGGTCATGGGGAGCCAAGCTGCAGGGTACAATGCAAATGGATGGGGCATATGCCACAATCCCTGTCTTTAGCCAGCTTAGGAGACTGTATAGAGAGGTGCAAATGAAATTCCCGGTCAGCAGCCCTAAAAAGCCTGAAAATTCCCCTCTGTACTCTGTACACACAGATATGGACTCCTTTATCCTTTGCAATGATGAATCCTTGGGAGAGCCAGAAACAGAAAACAGAGATTTTAATGATGAAATAGTGCCCATATATTTCAACCTAATGGCCACTCTAGACTCAAAAGAAAATGAGGTTGAGACCTGTGGACAGTGCACTGAAAACGAAACTTCAAGTAAACAGGAAGCAGAATGTGAACAGCTGGCTAGTCACTCCTCACAAAATCATACACCACACGAAGAACGAAACCATCCACAGCCCAATGCAGACCCTGTAACACAACAGACCAGGGAAACCCACATTAGGGAGGAAAATGATGATAAGCCCGAAGATGATCCCCTATGGGAAATGAATTTCGATGGGTCGTGCACCAAGAGAACTGCAGGAGCAGGAGTGTGGGTACATAACACAGAGAGTGACTATGCAAAGAGTCATGCCTTCAATCTGAACTTCAAATGTACAAACAATATCGCGGAGTATGAAGCTCTCATCCTTGGCTTGAACCTATTGAAAAAACTAGGAGCCCGTAGGATGTTGTGCATGGAGACTCTGAGTTGGTCATAAAACAATTGAATGGTGAATACACAGCGAAACACCCTAGGTTGAGAGTATACAGGAATGACGCTATGGATTTATTGAAGACCTTTGTGGAATATGAAATAGTGTTTATTCCTAGGAGTCAGAATGTAATTGCAAATGGATTAGCTTGTATAGCTAGTTCATATCACAAGCCTCCCAACGATCAAAAATCATCATTTAGACGAAGTTTAGACCTGCAGTACCTAATAATGAGAAATATTGGCAGGTTTTTGAAGGAGATAAGCAGATCGAGGATTTCCTGATAGGCAGGGACGAGTTTGAATTTTCCAATTCAGAATCTAAGTCCAGTGATAGCTGCCTAAGTGAAGAGCCCTCAGATGAGGAAGAACCACCCTGTAACATAGAAATAAACACTTTAAACAAACAAACTGGAAATCCAACCGAAGAATGTAAAAACGCAGATAATGAGGAAATGGAGGTGCTACAGGCAAAAGATAAGAATATGCCCAAGGGACTGGCACCTCTAGAAGATCTTTTTGATTTCGATGATGTAGCAAAAATCCCACCATAGAGCACTTAGACTCTGATGTCGAGGAATGCAACATAGGCACTGAAGATAAGCCTAACATGATTAAATTGGCTAAGTCCTTGCCCGCAGACATGAAAAAGAAATATATTGACTTGTTCAAAGATTTCATCAATATGTTTTCCTGGAACTACGAGGACTTGAAGGCCTATGACACAAACATCATACAGCACAAAATACCTTTCAAAAATAACCAAAAATCCTTTAGACAGAGACTTCGCAGGATCAACCCAAAACAATTGCCTGCAGTTGAAAAGGAGATCAAAAATATGTACGAAGCAGGAATAATAGTTCCTGTGAGGTTCTCTGATTGGGTCTCAAACCTTGTAGCTGTGAGAAATAAAACATGTGAGATCAGGATATGCATATATTTCAGGAAAATTACCCCTTACCAAAGATGGAACATATCCTGCAGAGGGTAGTTGGCTCAAGGCGGATCTCCCTGTTAGATGGTTTTTCAGGCTATAACCAAGTGTTAGTACTCCCAGAAGACCAACTCAAGACAGCTTTTACCACTCCATGGGGCACTTTTATGTATGTAAAAATGCCCTTTGGACTGATGAACACTGGCGACACCTTCCAACGAGCAATGGAAATAGCCTTTTCAGATGAAATAGGGCACTTCATTGTCATCTATCTGGATGACATAACAGTTTATTCCAAGACTGATGAGGAGCACCTAAAACATCTAAGAAAATTTTTTGAAAAATGTAGAAGGTTCGGTCTGTCATTGAATCCTAAAAAGACTATATTTGGGCTACAAGAAGGTAAGCTTCTCGGCCACATTATATCTGAGGAGGGGATTAGGATAGACCCACAAAGAGTTGAGGGAATACTACAAATCACACACCCGAGAAACATTAAAGAGTTATAGTCCTTTATAGGGAAAATCAACTTCTTAAGGAGGTTTATTCCCAACTTAGTTGAACACCTCAGGAATATGAATAGCATGCTGAAGAAAGGTGTAGGGGTTAAATGGACTGTTGAGGCTAAAAAATATTTTGAATCGGTTAAACTTGCACTCACCCGGGCTCCTGTCCTAATCAGCCCAGATTTCTCAAAATATTTCTCGATATTTTCATTTGCCTCCGAGCATACATTGGCTGCAGTTTTACTGCAGAAAAATCCAGAGGGAATGGAACAGCCTATTGCTTTCTTCAGCAAAGCTCTAAGGGATGCGCCCTTGAAATACAACATAATGGAAAAACAGGCCTATGCCTTGGTAAAAGCCTTGAAAGACTTTAGGGTGTATATACTACATTCCCACACCATAGACTACGTGCCAAAAATAGTGGTTAAAGACATTTTGTCCCAAGATCCAGACGGGAAGAGGGGCAAACGGATTGTTGTAATCTTAGAGTATGACCTTGAAATAAAATCCACAAAACTGATCAAGGGTCAGGGCTTAGCTCAACTAATGGCCGAATCAAATTTGCAAGCCCTTGACATTAACATGGTATATGCCTTGGATGAGCAGGAAGGGTTTCCCGATCCTACTGTTGAAGAACAATTTCAAAACTCTCCTTGGTATTCTGATATGCTGTATGTGCTCACAAACCTCAATGCCCCTCCTAAACTATCAAAGACTAAAGCCAGATTCCTAAAGCTAAAAGCTAGAAACTATTTCATACTGAATGAATGTTTATACTAGAAAAATACAAATGGCCTATTGCTTAAATGTTTGCCTGAAACTGAAGCAGAGAGGATTAAACAGGAGTTCCATGTAGGAGAGTGTGGGGGCCACCTGAACTGGAAAGCTACTGCTAACAAAATACTCACATCTGGCTATTATTGGCCTACCATTTTCAATGACGTCCATAAGATGATAATTGCCTGCCATAAATGCCATATTTTTTAAGGCAAAAGAAAGCTCCTCCCTCTACCTTTACAACCCATCACTGTTGAAGGTCCCTTTATGCAATGGGGCCTAGATTTCATAGGAGAAATACACCCCGCTTCTTTTTCACAACACAAGTGGATCCTTACAACCACAGACAACTTCACAAAGTGGATAGAGGCCATATCTGCTAGGAATGCCACAGATTATGTCGTCATTAGGTTCCTAGAAGACCACATCCCCTCTCGGTTTGGCTACCCCAGAAAAATAATCACTGATAATGTTGCTGCTTTTGGATCCAAGAAAATGGTTGATTTTTGTCACTGGTATCAAATAGCACTCGTTCATTCAACTGCTTATTACCCACAAGGTAATGGGTTAGATGAATCATCAAACAAGAGCATGGTGACCATTATCAAAAAATTTCTTGAAGAGAATAAGAAGTCATGGCATAACAAGTTAGTGCACGTTCTGTGGGCCGACAGGCTTACAACAAAGAAATCCATTGGCATGTCACCATACTAGCTTGTCTATGGAATAGAAGCAGTGTTTCCTACTAGCCTTGGAGTACCAGTGATTAAACTTGTTCAAGAAATTCAGACAGAAGAAGACAACATGGTAAGGAGGATAAATCTAACAATTCATCTCCAAAAAATGAGAGAAGAGGTCTATAACAGAGCTCTAAAGGTTCGGGAAAATATAAAGAAGTTATTTGATAAAAGAACAAAAGCTTGTGACTTCAAAATAGGAGACAAAGTTCTGAAGTGGGACTCCAGGAGAGAAGACAAAGGAAAGCATGGCAAATTTGACAGTTTGTGGTAGGGTCCTTACATCATACAGGCCATTTTGGGTCCAAATGTATTTTTTCTACAAGAGATAGATGGTACAGAGATGGCAAGATGTTCAAACACTACTTTTGCTGACTTCCAATTTCCAGTTTTCATTCCCATTGTAAATACCATTGTCATGTTTTGTTTTCAAAGAAAAGGAAAATGTTTCAAAAAAGAGAGAAAGAGAGGTTCAGACACGCTCAAAACATGAACCTCTGAAGTGCAAGAATTGGCTCTAACACGATAAAAACCTGAGCCAAAGTAAGTAAAGACAGTTGGTTCTAACATGCCCAAAATCTAAACCAGCAAATAGGGAAGAAGATGTCAACTCTAACAAGCCCAAAACTAGAGCAGAAATGAAGAAGAGAAAAGTGACTCTAACAAGCTCAAAACTTGAGTCACAAAGAAAAGAAGGATGCTTCAAAGCTTCAGATTTCAAGCCTTCAAGATTTTGTTTTCAGTTTTCTGCAATTTTCTATCCATGTGCAACTGTCTTTATGCCTTGGATCCATAGCAAACTAGACTCTCTAATCCTAGTTTGACTATTTTAAATTTCTATTGTAGAATGTAGAGAAGAAATTTGTTGGACAGTTTAATCCCAGCAGATATTAGATTAGGTAGAGAAACATATGAGGCCAACAGTTTAATCTGGTCTCATGGAGTAATAAGGGTAGAAATAGAATAGGTTTATTTTCCTGTTTGTAAAAAATTTATGATGAAAAGGGTCTGCTAGTCCAAATGCACCCTGAAGAGAAAATGACAGGATTGTAGGATGGGTAGGTAGATTGCTTGGGAATGTTTCTATTGATTTATTATGATCGTAACAGTTGAAATCAAAGAAAAAAAAAGAGGGCTCAAAGACCAGGCATCTGGCCTGCTCCAAAATCTATTCTCTGAATTCTTGACTCCTTCAAGAAGAAGCCATCCCCATGTGGAGCCATTGTTAGCCCCCTATAAATTTCTTGACAAGCAAGCAGGGGGCTAAATTGTTTGTTGAGCCTTCAAGGAATGCATCTCCCCAAAAACACATCATCCTTGAAGCCTCCTTGTGCCCTTACCCTTTGACAAATCCTCACCGCTACTTCCAGTTTAAAAGCCCCCCTGACTGTAAAAAAACTGTGCTCAAAAAGGCCCTCTTTTGCCTATTGTATCCCTGCAGAATTACCCATCTCACCCCTTTTTCCCTTTTTCAAAGCCTCCCTTTTTGCCCCAATACCCCTTCCTAAACCCTCTAAATCATTCCCATCTCCCCTTTAAAACATCACAAACATCCTTTGTTGGGCCGAGTACCCCTTTTCCCTCTCTATTGTTGCCTCTTTGGGCCTCAAATTGCACTAAAATAGCCCAAAGACCCATATTCTTCATATATCAGGCTAGCCCCCTTCAGCCAGCCCCCGTAAGCCATTTCTCCACATGACCCGAGCGCTAAAACCAAGCGCTGGCCCGTGACGCGCTTATCATATCGGTGGTCGGGTGTAATACCACCTATTGATCAACACCAATCCGACGGTCCACGCTTTCCCTACATTGCACCCGCACTCCCCTGTTCACCCCTCCGATCGCATATCAACCGTCGATCTGATATGTAGATCGACGGCCCGCAAATCATCTGCCCCGGTGGTCCCCGCGGTCGTGTCCCATCCAAAACCGGTCGTTTTCATCACACCGCTTTTGAAAGGAAGGTTGTATTTCTCATTCGGCAGCGATCAACACCACCGGTCGACACGTGGCCTCGAGCTGTTTTTCAATACCATTCTCATCGCATGTTAAAGTTTGACTACAGGCCTGGCACGATATGCGCGTACGTCATCCAATATAAGGCTGGCCATCCAACGGTGATCGTGCCCCTAAGATGCTCAGGGGATAAACCAAGGCAAACAAGACCCCTGGCCCACGGTCAATCACCCTCCGATGCGATCGCAGCCGTCGATCTCCTCCTGAGATCTGATGATCTAGAATGATCACCCCCGCATTGACTAGGTCCCACTGCCAGAACTCCACGTCAACTACTTTCGTGGAATTTTTCCCATTTCTTTGTATTTCGCCTGATTTCCAAAACCCTTCCATCATTCATTTTCTGCCGTCGATCATCACCCCCATGCATGATCAAACGGTCCCGTGCATTTCTCCACTAAGCCTCCATCTGTCTAGTCTTCCACCATTTTTGCATTGTCTGGTATGTTTTCACCGTTCCACTGCATTTTTCACCATTCCCCCACAGTTTCGTCACCGTTTTGCAGCCCATCAAAGCATCCATCCCCCTAAATCATGGATTTCTTAACAATTTTGTGTGTTTTGCAGGGTACGGGTGGTGGACGACCGCCATGGTTCACAGTCACTGTTACAGTGGCACAGAACACAAGGAAGACCATTTTCAGGGATTGAAATTATGAAGAAGAGCCTAGGAAGGTGTTATGACATGATTCTCATTAAAAGAATAGATTTAAACTCTTTTAAACCTTTCCAGAGCCATTAAAACTCAAATTTCACAGACAGGGACAGTGATGGAGCGGCAAAGAGTATCTGTGAAAGATCAGAGAATGTAAGACCGGTGATCAAATATTTTCGAGCCTTAATTTAGTAATTGAAAGGCAATGTACCAAATTGAATACCCAGAGACTAACACAGAGGTCCCGACAGGGCCTAGGGCACAGAAAACGGTATACCAATGTCACCATCAGCAGAATGTTCTTTCCCATGATAGGACAAAGTGCCCATACTGTTTTCATTCTATACCGTATTCCTGAGAAGATTTATGCCCTGACAATAGTCCTAAGGCTACCAGAATCATTTGTTACACAGTATGGCAGACCCAAGATTCATTGATCTGCCTTGTTTAATTCACCAAAGTACCACAAGTACTGCAGCCGAGAATACATCAAAGACATACCTGGAGTAAATTTCAGCCTGTCAAAGACCACTCTTTCATCCAAAGAGTACAGAAGATTGATGCATAGACATTAAAATAGAATGGGTTTTGACCCACTGCTCCTACTATGTTTAATGTTTCATTTAGTGTTTCATCTACCTCCTCTACCTCTATTTCTGATGTAAAAACTCATGAGAAAACG
Source organism: Pinus albicaulis (assembly GCA_034641835.2). Taxonomy (NCBI): domain Eukaryota; kingdom Viridiplantae; phylum Streptophyta; class Pinopsida; order Pinales; family Pinaceae; genus Pinus; species Pinus albicaulis. The sequence continues at coordinate 737,005,388 of CM076570.1, read as the reverse complement.
TTGTAATGGTTGTTGATCGGATATCGGTGAATTGTAAGTTGTTTCTCTTGAGATATAGTTCTCTGTGTAAAGTTGTAAGACAGGCCGAGGAAGATGTTTTCAGACTGAATATCAAGCTGTTGGCAATGTTGTACATGACTAGTGTTTCTCTTTAATATGACAAGCACATTTCTTTGGATCCTGATTTAAAGCAGTGGTGATGTTTTCCTATCTTTGTCTTTGTTTTACCTTGTAGTTCATTACATTTCACTTCTTCTGGCACGCATCAGAAATATGGCATAGGATTTACCCTTGTTAGGTACCCTATGTTTCTGCTCTCCCCTACCTTCAATGTTTTCTGTTGTATGTGTTATCTGAGGATCAATTTCCAGCTAATTTAACCAATGTAGTGGTCAAATATATACTTCTAGCTGATGTATGAATTAATGAATCTGTTCTTATATGTTCTGGTTAGGCTTTAATTGAATGAATTGGGATATTGGGAGTTTATAACTCTGTCTCTGTCTCACTAAGGTCCTTTTAAATTAATTAAACCTTCCTAAGTTCCCTTAAGTTGGAGGCTGAAGCATTGAGAGTTCAAAGTCTCTCTCTGATCTCAGGTTTTCACCTTTGTGTTTAAATCTTTAATGTTTCCTTGTCCAAAGAGCTAACTTTTTAGTTTTTCAATCACAGGTTGTCCAATTGCATGTCCTGTCCCTAGATCTGATTCCTGAAAGGTCATCTTGGAGGTTTCCTTGCTTTCACCTTCTCTCTTACCATTTCATACCACACTATCATCTTTAAGATCTAATGCTTTAGATGACTAGCCCAACTGAAAGCCTACATATTGAATAGCAAGTAAACCCTTTCCTGACTCCATTTCCCAATGGTCTCGAATGTTCTTTGAAATCATCCCTCCTTTGCCTAAAGCTTCTATGCACATCCTTGCCTCACATTGAACCCTTCTTTCCTGATTCCCAACAATCAAACAAACAAAAATAATGTAGAAATTTTCTGAATAATGATTAATTATCCACCGATATTATCCTGATCACATATCAATTCGAATTCATATGAAACACATAATCTCTTCCACTCAGATCATCACACATGTAGAAATAAAACAAGCGATAGCACACCAATTCATCACACACATTAACACAGTATGTATGGGGAAAGCTTATAGCTGAAAACCCCGCAGCTATTGTGTATATTATAATGGAGAAAACATGTAACAAACTCATTACAATACTCCTCACAAGTACTCAGTACTATCTCATGAAGTTACACACAAACTAGCTTGGTTTTGAACAAGTCACAGGTTCAAAACACATCCACTAATTGCCTACCTCTATTGCGCAATCAGGGCTTGTCTAAATAGATATCCAAGGTTTGAATCTCCTTGGCTTGATAGTGCAATCATCATTGGAAATTTCCTCCAAGTGTGGTGCAAATCTCATGCACAACTGATGTCACAACTGATAGCTATCTCAACCCTTTCATCTACCTCTTTCACTGGTCTCCACTGAACTGTCCATGCACTGTAGTGAACTGATGTGTTCTTGAGTTGAATAATGAGTTGCTAATTAGTGAATTAAATAATATTTAATTCACTCCACTCATTACTAGTTGATTAGCCAGTTAAACTAATCTCAACTAGTTCAACTAAGTTAAACCGAACACAACTCCACCAACTGTCTCATCAACTCCACCACACTTCTGCCACTGAAGTCCTAACTGAAGTCAACCATGCATGAGCTCACCAAACCCCTAGGAATAGCATAATTCCTCTATCAGATGCATGAGCCACTTCTGTAGCTCGAACTAAAGTGTTCCAAAAGAGTAAACTGAAGTTTAGAGTCCAAATATTATTAAGGGTAAATAATATTTGACTTCCCTATTTTTAGGATAGGCAGTCTAAAAATAGACTTCGACCTATAGGTCCAAAAATAGAGGTCCATCTATTTTTACCAACATGACCAATACTCCAAGAATAACATACTGCAAACCCTGGACCATGCTCCATATGTCTAAAAATAGACATAGTCTAAAAATAGACTTTGCGCCAGAATTTGCCTGCAGGCCCACTTAGTGAAGGCGGCTTCATTTCACTAAGCTCCATCATCTTGCTGCATTTTCAACACTCCCTCTCAGCAAGATATGGATTATCTGCAACCCCTATCCTGCCTCTGTGGAATTCGAACTTGCTCCTGGTGAGCGCCTTCGTCAGGATGTCGGCATCCTGATCCTCCGTGGGAACATATGAAAGCATCATGATTCTTCGCTGAACACAATCTCTGATATGATGGTACCTGATGTCGATGTGTTTTGACCTATCATGAAATACTGGATTAGCCGAGAGTTTAATGCAACTCTGGTTATCACAGTAAATCACTGTAGGCTCCAAATGCAACCCGAACAATCCAACGAGGATCTTCCTCATCCAAATAGCCTCGCATGCAGCCAAGCTAGCTGCCATGTACTCGACCTCTGTTGAATTGAGTGCCACGGATCTCTGCTTCCTACTGTACCAGGAAACTTTTGTCGACCCAATGCTGAAAACTCCTCCAGATGTGCTCTTCCGGTCCGTTGGACTCCCTGCCCAATCTGCATCAGTGAAGCCAGAAAGCTTCGCTCCATCCTCCTGTCTGTACCATAGACCATATCCCGATGTGCCAATAAGATAACGCAATACATGCTTGCCTGCCTTCCAGAAGAGCTTGGTAGGCTTAACCATAGCTTGCGAAAGCTGGTTAACAGCATAGCATATATCGGGTCGTGTATTGACCAGATACATAAGCGACCCCACCAACTGTCGATAGACAGTGGCATCCACTACCTCAGCTGAAGTAGCATCCTCCTTCCTCCAACCACCAGGAAGAGGAGTGTCAACAGGCTTGCAGCCTTGCATGTTGAACCTCTCCAGAATATCCCGGGCATACTTGCCCTGAGAAACAAACAGTCCTCCGCTGCGCTGCCAAATCTCCAATCCCATGAAATAATGAAGGATGCCCAAGTCCTTCATCTCGAACTCTCGTGCAAGATCCTCCTTGCATGAAAGTATCAACTGCTCATCGCCAGTCAAAATCAGATCATCTACATACATTACGATGATCAACAGCTTCCCCTCCACCACAATCTGGTACAGGTTAGGATCCGCCTCACTCTTGGAGAATCCAAGCCCGGTGAAGTAGCTGTCTATCCGAGTGTACCAAGCACGAGGTGCTTACTTCAGCCCGTACAGTGCTCTCTTGAGTCGGCACACATGCGACTCACTGCTGAAGATCTCAAAACCTTCAGGCTGCTCTATGTACACCTCCTCCTCCATGACTCCGTTGAGGAACGCAGTCTTCACATCCATCTGATGAATGTGCCACCCCATCTGCGCTGAGAGAGCAAGGATCGTCCGTATGGAAGAGTACCTTGCGACAGGTGCAAAAGTATCCTCATAATCGATCCCCTCGATCTGTGAAAAGCCACGGGCGACAAATCTCGCCTTGTACTTCTCCACACTCCCGTCAGCCGCCTGCTTCACTTTGTAGATCCATCGCGAACCCACCACTGATTTTCCCACCGGTCTTGGGACAATCTCCCATGCACTGTTCCTGACGATTGAATCATATTCTTCGATCATGGCATCAACCCATGTGGGTTCCTCCACAGCTTCCTCAAAAGAGGATGGCTCCGTCACAACACATTGACTCACAAGAGCCATGTATCCAGTGTACCGATCCGGTGACTGCCTCTGTCTGCGCTTTGTTGTAGGTGGTCCTACAACCTTCTCTGCATCCCGAGCCAGTCGCTCAACTTCTGTAGTGCGCATGCGCCCTCTGATGGTTGGCGCTGCCTGGGTGGTTTCTTCCATCTCCTAAACTTCCTCTTATGGTTGATCCACATCCGGAAGCTCCTCCTTAGGAACTAACAGCTCCTCATCTGCATGCAAGTGTAGCTCCCTCTCAAGCGAACACTGCATGGCTTTCTCCTCCTGAAACTTGATATCCCATCGCACAACAGTCTTGCGACTGTCTGACAAATACACCCGATAGTTGTGGGGTGTATCAGTGTACCCCACAAATATTCCAACCTCTGCGGTCGGATCCAGCTTCCTTCTTGCATCCTTCGTCACATGCATGTAGACAGGAGAACCAAAAATCCGCAAATGGGAAATGTCAGGCCTCTTGCCAGAATAAGCCTCCTCCGGTGTACTCATGCCAAGAACCTTGTGAGGACAACTGTTCTGCACATACACTGCTGTATTGCATGCCTCAGCCCACAAGTGAAGGGGTAGGCCCTGATCATGCAACATCGCCCGTGCATCACCCACGATCGTTCTGTTCTTCCGCTCAGCCACCCCGTTCTGCTGTGGGTTATGGGGTGCGATGAGCTCTCTCCGAATCCCTTCTGCGCTGCAGAACTCCTTGAATTCAGCCGAGATGAATTCACCACCGTTATCACTCCTTAGAGCAATCACCTTCTTCCCCGACTCCTTCTCGACCGGTGCTTTAAACTCACAGAACTTCGTGAATGTATCGCTCTTCTTCTGCATGAAGAAGATCCAACACTTTCAAGAGAAATCATCAACAAAGATCACATAATACTTGTGCTTTGCTGTCGAAGCAACTGAGAAAGGACCACACACGTCTGTGTGAACTCTCTCAAGGATCGTCATGGCGCAACTATCCTTCTCGTGAAAGGTGGCTTTCACATACTTCCCTAAAGTACACCCCTTGCACTGATCTGACTGCGCAAGAGTGCCCTTAGGAAGCCTAGTAGAAATCTGCTGCAGGATCTTCAAAGCTCCATGGTGAAGGTGGCCCAATCTCTTGTGCCACAGTTCGCCCTCATCATCCCAGCTCACCACTTCTCCCGCCTTGCATGCCATTGCTGCGCAGCCATCTACTTGCAACTGATAAAGGTTCTTGGTTCGAACCCCTATCTTCCGGGTCTCTCCAGTAGTCTTACTGCGCAGGAAGGCCTTTCCTTCACTGAAGACCACATCATACCCCTTATCTTCCAACATCGCCACAGAGATCAAGTTCTTCTTCAATCTAGGTACATGCATGACATCCTTCAACACGAAGGGTTTACCATACTCCCTCTGAAAGGATATGGTACCGATACCAGTCGCACTGTATCTACCATCATCGCCCATCTCGATGTGCACACCCAGATCTTTGTCCTCCAGATCTGAGAACAAATCTCAATCTCCCGTCATATGAAATGATGCACTGCTGTCCAAGAACCACAACGATCACATCAAACTTGAAACCAAGCCTGCGATCAGTGAAAATTCAAGCTCGAACTGTGAAGCCAAAGCTTCTCCATCTACAGATCTTCCTGCTTGCTTGTTTTTCTTCTTCTTCGGACAATTGGTAGCATAATGTCCGTGAACATGGCAGTGAAAACACTTCACTTTTTCCATATCCTGCTTCTTGCCCTTTGCACCGGAATGAGAAGTTTTCTTACCCTTCCCCTTATTTGCTTTGGCAGCCAAAGCGCAATTTTCTTCATCAGCTCCCTTTGATGAAGATCCGTCCCTGGTAGTCCTCCTTATCTCCTCCTGCATGAGATCCGCCCAAAGGCGCTCCCATCCCGGCAACTTCTCCCGACAATTGACACTATCTTGATATGAATGCCAAGCCTTCGGAAGACCAAGGAGAGCCAGGTCCACCATGTCCTCATCTTCGACAGTCACCCCCACACTTCCCAGCTCATCTCTGCATTGAGTGAACTTCGTGAGGTATTCGGCGATACTGTCGCCTTTCTCCATCTTGATGTTCCTGAGCTTATCTTTGAGCGCCAGCTTCCTTTGGTCGCTCTTACTCTGGAATAGATCCGTCAAAGCTTTCCACATTAAATATGGAGAAGCCTTTCCATGCAGGCTGGATACAATATGATCCTTGACACCCTCCAACAGGATCCTTTCGACATTTCGCCATCTTCTTTTGCCATGCTTCGACTTCAGCAGGATCAGTGGGCTTTTGGACATCCGTATCCATGAACTCCTTCAGTCCATTATCTTCTAATACTGCCTCCATGCGATCCTTCCATGCAACATAATTCGAACTGCCTTCAAGAGCATATTCAAGTCGCAAACCGTTGAAAGACATTTTCAACTCCGGCACCAAGAAAACAAAACTGCTGCAAAATTCGAATTCCAACTCAATCCTCAACCACTCTTGATCTGTGAGAAAAAATTATTTCTAGCACAGATATCGACTGCAGGGGAATTTACTGGATATATCACCTTTCAAAGGAAAGGATGGATCCAGAGGCTACCTGGCCCGCATGCAGACTCTGTCTACTGAAATAAGTTTGTAATCACTGTGATGATCAATCTCTGCTTCAATAGCTCCGATACCATGTAGAAATTTGTTGAATAATTATTAATTATGCACCGAGATTATCCTGATCACATATCAATTTGAATTCATATGCAACACATAATCTCTTCCACTCAGATCATCACACATGCGGAAATAAAACAAGCGATAGCACACCAATTCATCACACACATTAACACAGTATGTATGGGGAAAGCTTATAGCTGAAAACCCCTCAGCTATTTTGTATATTATATGGAGAGAACATGTAGCAAATACATAGCACAATACTCCACACAAGTACTCAGTACTATCTCATAAAGCTACACACAAACTAGCTTGGTTTTGAACAAGTCATGGGTTCAAAACACATCCACTAATTGCCTTCCTCTATTGCGCAATCAAGGCTGGTCTCATGAGAGATCCAAGGTTCGAATCTCCTTGGCTTGACACTGCAATCCTCATGGGAAATTTCCTCCAAGTGTGGTGCAAATCTCATGCACAACTAATGTCACAACTGATAGCTATCTCAACCCTTTCATCTACCTCTTTCACTTGTCGCCACTGAACTGTCCATGCAATCGTAGTGAAATCATGTTCTTGTTGAACAATGAGTATTAATTAGTGAATTAAATAATATTTAATTCACTCCACTCATTACTAAAGGTTGATTATCCAGCTTAAACTAATCTCAACTAGTTCAACTAAGTTAAACCGAACACAACTCCACCAACTCGTCTCATCTAACTCCACCACACTTCTACCACTCAAGTCCTAACTGGAACCAACCATGCATGAGCTCACCAAACCCCTGTGAACATGTAATTGCTGAGTGTATTGAGCTTCACTTCTTTGGCTATACCGAAGTGCTCCAAGAGAATAAACTGAAGTTTAGAGTCCAAATATTATTATGGTAAATAATATTTATTTTCATTTTTAGGATAAAAATTAAAAAATAGACTTCGACCTATAGGTCAAAAAATATAGGTCCATCTATTTTTACTAACATGACCAATACTCCAAGAATAACATACTGCAACCCCTGGACCATGCTCCATATGTCTAAAAATAGACATAGTCTAAAAATAGACTTTGCGCCAAAATTTGCCTGCGGGCCCACTTAGTGAAGGCGACTTCATTTCACTAAGCTCCATCATCTTGCTGCATTTTCAACAACTAAGCCTTATAAATAGCCTAAAACCTTAAAACAGAGCTTCAAGGACATAAAACCTTTGCCCATATAGAAAGATCCCTTTCTAGACCTAGGAGGGCTAGATCCTGAGGTCTAAATGTGGTTTTTATGTTATCTCATCTTTTTGTATTGCCAAACTTGCCAAACATGGGAACCCCAACAGATGTCTTATTGTAAAAGGTTGGCATTTGGTGATTTCAAAAGTAATACATAGATTGTTGCTTTGAAGAAGCATTGGTGTTCTGAAGGAGTGTGGAAGTCTCTGTTTTCTCTTTTGAGTGCAAGGAGGCTGGACCATTGGATCCCTGAGCCTGGTCTTGGTGAAGTAATCTCTTATTGTTAATGTTTTTCCCCATTTATCACTTTGTTCCATTATGCTTTGACTTACAGTAGGATAAAAAGTTTAGGCAGAGAAATGTATCTTAGAAGCACCTCTGACCTGTTTATCCTTCACTATTTATATGTTTTCTACTACTGAATGTGATAGGGTAGTTTGATAGCTCTCTTGAATATTAAGTTTGTTTTATTTCAGAAATGGTTAATTCAGTTGTGCTAAAGACTGTTTAGGCGTTCCCTCTTTCTTTACCATTGAATGTTGTATCTGAAATCTCCCTTTAATTATTAATGCTTGCAGTTTGACAGAGAGGTCTGTTTCAATCATACCCTTTGTTCCTTACTGTAATTATTGTGATTGAAGGTCCCTATAATTGCAGTCCTAGATGTCTAAGGTGTTCCCTCTTCTTTGAATGCAATTTTCTGTCTTGTTGATTAAGCTATCAACAATGGACTTGTAGGAGGAAATAGGGTGTTCCCCGAATCCTATAATTCATTTAGAAGGTGTTAGTCTGCATTTCTCCTTTCTTTGAGTGTTTATATTGATTAAGTCCAAAATAGTGAGCTTACTGGAGGAAACAGGGCGTTCCTCGAATCCTTTAAGCCATTGTGGAAGGGTTTAGTTTGCTTTTCACTTTTAGTCCTTAATGTTCATCCAATTTCACCTATATTATTCAACAGATCCTTGACCGAGTTATATTTTCCCTCTGGTTTCCCTTCCTTCTCAATTAGAACTATTTGGAATTTCACATGACTCCATTGCCCAATGGCTTGTAGATTCCCATGCTCTATCTATACTGCATGAAACATATTTGTCCAACCAAACAAAAAAAACAACTTGCACTTCATAACTAGCCTAAAATCAACTTCTAAACCATTCAAGACACATCCTTATAAACATATTGAGAGATCCCTCTCTGAGACTAGGAGGGCTAGATCTTAGAGCTCTAATTCTTGGTTTACATGTTGCCTTGTCTTTTGGTAAGCCAATCTATCAAAACATAGGACCCCAACATAATGGCGATCACGGTGGGACCTATTGAGTACATAATAGTCTAGAAAACTCTTGTAGACTCAGTAAGTCCTTAGATAACCACATAAAACTCAGAAAGCCCAAAAACATTTCAGATTGGCTTCATAATAAACATTGGTCGTGGACCATAGAATATTTTACCTCCTAAAGAGCTAAAAATTTCCACCTGGCGACTCCACTGGCCTCCAGTAGGCCTATTACTTTACCAGTCCTTGTACAACTCCCCTGGGAATGCACTAAGCAGATCCAATCATGTTGATGGTGGAAAGAAAAGTGAAAAATATTCCACCTGGTGACTCCACAATCCCAAAAGGCCTAATGACTCCACTGGAAGAAGACTAAAAACTGGTTTAAAAGATACAGTGACCTTGACTGAACAAACATAGAATCAGGTCTGGACAGAGAAGCTAAAATAAACACATTATTGGACCTAATTGGAAAAATAGTGTACATACTTGATAAGAAACTGGAAAGGAAGGAGGCTGATATAAATATTGATTATCCTAAGCAACTTATGCTTTTCCCTGATCAAAAACCAACTCAACCATTAGAAGACCTAGACAATGAGCAAGACATGTATGATGATCAAGACTTTATAGAAGATAATGAGTAAGGTTACAGAGAAAACAATGAAGAAGGTTGTCAAGAAAGTCCTGACAGCATACCTCTATCTTGTATTGCACTGTTAAGAGAACTTTACAATCAAAATGAAAATACTAATAGTGAGCAATGCTTTGAGGAAACAAATAGCCACTTAGAAAATGTAGAATCTGATGTGGAAGGAGAACTAGCACATATAGGGACTCTCCCTCTATGTTGCAACTCACTTCAGATTACACAAGAAGAGTGGCATCTTGATAATGTAGAAGAAACAACTCATGAACCTTATATTCAAAGCGACTGCCATGAAAATCATGAGGAGTGGTTTGAAACTGAGATAGAATAGGAAAAAGAAGAAAATCCTCAAATTTTCCGTGCAAGCACAAGTAATAATTCCCTAGAAGAGGCTCAAGAAGACATCCAGCCTCAAAATCAGTCAATACAAGAGAAAGAGGACTGTTGTACTTCTGTCCAAAGCAAAATAAAAATTCCTCTTTTGACAGAAGAAGAAATTGATCAAATATTGAAGAAACAGCCAGCCCTCAAAACTTCATTTGAACAAAACACTTCTGCTCATCTACCTACTAAACCTTGTTGTCTTGAACCAGTAAATAAGCTTGTAGATCAACTTAAAGAAAAACGGACTGATAACCCAATATGCTTGATTGGTGAAATTGTTTATACTAATGATTTTCCAATTTTTGATCAGTCTGATGATGATGATAAACTCCAAATAGAAAATAATCATGCAGGGAAACCAGTAGTGGATTGGTGTCATGAATTTCATTATCATCAGCTTCAAAGCAGTAATCAAAAAAAATTTCCCATCAGAAATAACTTTCACATAATTGGGAGTCAGCAATTTATCAGTTTTGATGATGAGGTTGAGAAAGAAGAGGAATTTCTTGAGCAGGATGAAGATAAGGAGCCTTGTCCTGAAAAGGCTGAGGTAATAAAAGATACCCCTGCTCAAGAATATGATGATCTCTTCATAGAGTACAGTCCACTGAATCAGAGCATACCAGGACCACAAGAGGACAGCTCTACAGTATATGATGCGTCCCCCAATTTATATTATAATGAATATGAGGAAGAAGTTCTTTCTCAAAAGAGTCTCAAGATTGATTCGGTGGAGGGAAATGTAAACTTGGCTAGAACCTATCTTCCAAATATTCATAACCAGGCATTGTTTCAAGATCCCTATGCTCATTTCTTGAAGAATTTTGAAGAAGGGATAAAGATTGTTAGAAGCAAGGTGCTATTAGAAGAAAGAAGCTTTTTTATCACTGCTGCTAAGAAACAAAAGGAGTGGGGGTGGCCTTGTTTGTCCAGCTTTCCCAAGGAGATGAGAAAGGACCAATCATGGAATCATTTACTGGATTGGTTGTACTGGAAAAGAGATTTCATCAAATAAACATGTAAATATTCCAAGTTAGATTAGTGTAGGTAGGAATGTCAATAAATCTCAACTCTTAAGCATCTAGTTAGTATTTTTGTTTATTTCTCTGAAGAAGAAAAATGAAAAGAAAAATACAAAAACAATAGAAAAACAAAAAGAGGGCAGAAATAAAACAAGAAAGGAATAGCCCCATACCAAAAGAAAGGAAAATATGAAAGTGTGCAAGCTCAAATGCCACTATTTTAAGGAGCACTACTATCCATTCATATAGCCTAATCCTGATTGGGTAGATCTCAATTTACTGCTGATAGGATAGTGAAGAATATTTTCCAAATTGTTTAATCTTGGCTCTTCAGTAGAACAGATTAGGATAGAAGAAAGAGAACTAGTTCTAACATGCTCAAAACTTGAACCGGGAAAGGAGGAGAAAACAGCTCTAATAAGATCAAAGCCAGAGCTGAAATGAAGAAAGAAAGGTGACTCTAAAAATCTCAAAATCTGAGTCACGAGAAGAAGGAAGGATGCTCTTAATTTTCAGAATTTCAAGCCTTCCCAATTTTGTTTCAATTTTCTGCAAAGTTTCAGTTCATGTGCAGCCTATCTTTATGCCATGGACCCACAGCAAATTAGACAGTCTAACCCTGGTTTGTTTGTATTTAAATTTCTGTTCTAGAATGTAGCGAATGAAATCTGTCAGAAAGTTTAATCCTGGCAGATAGTAGTTTAGGTAGAGAATTAAGGGTCCAACTGTTTAATCTGGACTCTTGGAAGAAATAAGGGTAGCATTAGATAGGTTTATTTTTCTGTTTTCAAAAATAATATGTAAATAGATGCCAGTCCAAGTGCACTCAAATGAATAAAATGTTAGGACAAGTAGCTTGGGGTAGGTAGAGATGTTTGTTCCAAAGAAGTTTCAAGTTTCATGTTGCAGGCCACTAAAGGAACTGCCAAATTGCAAAAAGTACTAGCAAGAAAGTAAAGAAAATTTTCCCAATGGATGAGGCACTGGACTGCTGAAAACCAGAGATTACTGAGGTTCTGGACACCCAAAAGGCAAGTTGTCCTCCCCAAGTGGAGCAATTGTTAGCCACCTATAAATTTTGATATACATGGTGGTGGCTAAATTTGTTTTCAAGCCTTCAAGAGATATATTTCTTTTGAAAATCTATCATCCTTGAAGTCTTATGTTTTTCCTGACCTGGATGTTCATTTTCACTATTGTCTCCATCTTAAAACCATGCTGATTCACCAAAGAAAGCTGTCCAAAGGCCTCTGAAAATGCCTATTTCCATTTCCCCCCCCCCCCCCCATTTTCATAAAGTCTTCTTTCATCTTTTAACCTTCCATTTAACCCCTAAAAGCCTTAAATCCCCTTTAAACCTTCAAAGATTCATCTACAGGTTTTAAAAATACCCTTTCTTTTCTCTCTATCGAAAACCTAAAAAGCCTTAAAACCCTTCAAAAATCCCCAAAAAATCATGCTTTTTCATCCAGGCCTTAAGCCCCTTTCAGCCTAGCACTTAGCCCCTTTCTCTACATATGACCCAGCGCCCAAGACCAAGTGCTAAGCCTAATCATTCCATCATAATCGGCAATCGCAAAATGTTGATTCCATTTGTTCTTTTCCCCTTCTCCTCCGATCCTCCGATCTAATCTCGACCGTCGAATCCACAAGAACCGACGGCTAAGATCTCGTCGCACTCCACTCATAATCCCTTCACAATCACGCCTAATGGTTAATCCTGACCATTTATCTCTCTTCCGATCCAATGGCCAGCATCCCATCGCATCGCAAAAAAAAACCTTGTCTTCTGTTTATTTTACCATGTCCCGACGTTATGGCTTTAAATAAATTTGGACCATTGATCTACAGAGATCAACAGCCATTGGGCCTCCCTTCCTCTGCTTTTCCACCTCCCATCCCTTTCTCCTTTCAAATTCTCTGCCCCATCTTTATATCTCAGTCGTTCATTCTCAGAATCCTACGATCGAGATTTAACCCGATACAACCAAATTTTTACTTAATTTTCCACCCCGCAACATACTCTTTCCACTACACGACAAACGTCATACGTCACCATGGGCCCACCATTTGTTTCACCCACGCACCTTATCCTCCGTCGTGCTCTCCCACAGCCGTAGATCTTCGGCCTAAAGATATAACGGCCAGCATTGCATTTCACGTAATTTTTGGCCCCACTCCACAGTGCGCTACTTCCGCACGATATGGGCGGTTTTAAAAATACACGCGTCACTCACTGAGTGGAATCACGTTCCAAACGCAAATACCACCTCCCCCCCTATTTTTTGCACGAAAACCATTCCCGGTTTCTGCCATACCACCATCCACAACGTAATTTCGCTTTTAATCCTAGCTATCAATCTTTGAGATCGAACGGCTTGTGTTATATAGCAACCCCATTCGTCTCCCATTCATCCATTCTCCCAAACGACTTCATCAAGCGATCTCCACCGTAGATCATCCTAATCTAATGGTCCACGTTCATCTTGGCTCCCAAACCTCCATTGACCTGGTTAGCTGCTCTGCCAGGGTTTTTTCCGATTTTCCGCTGCAATCACATTCTTCCTCACTGCTCCTCCACCACCCCAGAGCCTCTACAAGTAGTATAAACCAAGCCCGTAGGTTTTTATAACAGTTTATATTATGTTTGCAGGTTTTTCATGGCCGATGAAGGATAAATTTTTTATAGTCACAAAGGTAACACAAAAGCTCAGATGGAAATCTTAGGGCCACGAAACAACATCAAAGGGAACCAGAACAGGAGCCGAGGTCGTGTCTAGCAATGGATCAGATCCATGAATCCTCAATGACCCTCCAGCTCAGCGAAACCCTCCACATGTACACAGAACACTCAGAGATGGTTAAGATCACATATTTAGTGGAAGAAGGCACGGCATAGAAGATTAATAAAACCTTAGAAGGCATCAATACAGAAGCGGTCCGGGCAATCAGCAAAGTGAAAACATAAACAGAGATAAAATAGGTTGAAGTACAAAGAGGCAGAGCAGTTATTAGTGCAGAAAGTTGACTGATAGACATAGCCCATATCCATGCACACAAGCCTGCCAAGCAGTTATTACACCAAGGGAGCTACTAAAAACTATCAGAAGCAATTATTTAGAAGTATGGGAGTCCTCATAGCCCATTCTTAACTCACACCAAGAAGATAATAGTACCACTCCAGATGTTTTTCTTCCCAAGGACACCCTGTGGGTGATTTCTGTCATATCAAAATAGTCTCAACAAGCAACAAAGTTACTAAATCTGCCCAAAATTTAATTTTATGTTTATGACACATAATGGAGCATTCGAATGCACTTATCCTATCTCTAATGATCATTAAAACCTTCTTTACCTACTTTTCCCATTTTCTCTATAAAGAATCTTTGAAGTCTTATTGTAAAAGGTTGGCATTTGGTGATTTCAAAAGTAATACATAGATTGCTGCTTTGAAGAAGCATTAGTGTTTTGAAGGAGTGTGGAAGTCTCTATTTTCTCTGTTGAATGCAAGGAGGCTGGACCATTGGATCCCTGAGCCTCGTTTTGGTGAAGTAATCTCTTATTTTTAATGTTATTCCCCGTTTATCACTTTGTTCCATTATGCTTTGACTTACAGTAGGATAAAAATTTTAGGCAAATAAATGTATCTTAGAAGCACCTCTGACTTGTTTATCCTTCACTTTTTATATGTTTTCTGCTACTAAATGTGACAGGGTATTTTGATAGCTCTTTTTAATATTCAGTTTGTTTTATTTTAGAAATGGTTAATTCAGTTGTGCTAAAGACTGTTTAGGCGTTCCCTCTTTCTTTGCCATTGAATGTTGTATCTGAAATATCCCTTTAATTATTAATGCTTGCAGTTTGACAGAGAGGTCTATTTTAATCATACCCTTTGTTCCTTACTGTAATTATTGTGATTGAAGGTCCCTATAATTGCAGTCCTATATTTCTAAGGCGTTCCCTCTTCTTTGAATGCAATTGTATGTCTTGTTGATTAAGCTCTCACAAATGGACTTGTAGGAGGAAATAGGGTGTTCCCCGAATCCTATAATTCATTTAGAAGGTATTAATCTGCATTTCTCCTTTATTTGAATGTTTATATTGATTAAGTCCAAAACAGTGAGCTTACAGGAGGAAATAGGGAGTTCCCTAAATCCTTTAAGCCATTGTGGAAGGGTTGAGTTTGCTTTTCACTTTTATTCCTTAATGTTCATCCCATTTCACCTGTATTATTCAACAGATCCTTGACTTAGTTAGATTTTCCCTTTATTTTCCCTTCCTTCTCAATCAAAACTATTTGTACTTTCACATGACTCCATTTCCCAATGTCTTATAGATTCCCATGCTCTATCTATACTGCATGAAACATATTTGTCCAACCAAACAAAACAAACAACCTGCACTTCATAACTAGCCTAAAATCAACTTCTAAACCATTCAAGACACATCCTTATAAACATATTGAGACATCCCTCTCTGAGACTAGGAGGGCTATATCCTAGAGCTCTAAAGCTTGGTTTGCATGTTGCCTTGTCTTTTGGTAAGCCAATCTACCAAAACACAGGACCCCAACATACCAATCCAATGCTCTATCCTCAAATTCCAAGGACATTTGTGCCCTCTTTACTGTATCGTTCTTCACATTTTGCGCAGTCCAGATGGAGTCTACAACAAACCAAAATCGGTCCATATCCTCATCCCCTAACCCCTTGAAGTTAGGTAGTCTTAGGTGTGTAGCCATATCGCTGTTCAGCGGGGGTGGTGGTATGGGTGAGTTCTTACCTTTGTGTGGCCTGGGCGGCAGTGTAGCCAGGGGGTCTCGCATAGCTGTTTCTCGCAGAGGGTTATAAGCGGGTCTTCCCCCATCGAGGAATCCTTTAAAGAATCTCCGCTCGACCTCGGAGTAAGAGACAAACTGATCAATAGAAAATTACGTCACAAATCTTCCTAGCACACTGTCCACCCAGTGATCTACCATGTGAGTAATGGAATTATCGGTCCTTTCCAATTGCTAAATCAACTCTGGAGTCCACTAAGTGACTCGTTCATCCTTCCAGCACTTCTGGAATTCTACCAGCCTAGCTAGCCACTCCTGAAGCCCAATTGCAAATGTCACAAAGAAAATTTCATATCTTTCTATAAGAATGTACCTATTTTTCCACCTTTCCGTCGTTAACTTCGTGCTGTGATTTTTTTTCAGTGCAAACTCCTGAATCTGCTTTTCGAACCACTCCTCAATTTCCTTCCTTTTAGGCTTCTAGTATTCTCTTTTCATTACCTGATCCCTTCCTCAAAATGCTCCAAGTCGTGGAAACGGAACCATTTTTTGGCTCGAGGGGTCCTGACCCAGGTTCGGAGTTCAAGGTTTGCCAACAAACCCCTATACTACTGGCCCTTTAGGTAGTGACCCACTTGCGCAGGTCAAAGTCTCACCCGAAGTAGTATAGGTGGGCAGTGGAACCAGGTTTCCGCACCCTGAGAAAGGGTAGGTAAGGCAATCAGAGCTGCGTCCGGCCCCATGATGCCCAGATCTCTTCTTTCTGCGCAGGTTTCATGAGTCTATTTTCGCATCCACGTGCACAAGGCCTACATTGTTTGATACTTATATACTTCTATGACAGCAGCACAATATTGCATAAAACAAAATAGATAGATCCAGATACAATGAACATGGTTACACATATCTTTCACAGCTTGAATACAGAATGCGCATAATACAGCAATTACCAATGATTCGCACAAACATTACACATAAATTAATTCTCAACATAATATTTCTATTCATAAATTCATCAATTCCCTCTTACAATACCTGTCCCAGCCTGCGCACACAGCAGCAGGGTCCGCACACAGTAGGACTCTGGATCTCCGCGCACACAGCCAGCAGGATTTTGTTCCCCAAAAACCCAAACAGATATACTAAACCACAGATCACACCAATAGCTCTTCATTTCTCTACTGCCTTACAATTCAAAATGTTCCTCTATTTAGAATAATCTAGCCTAAGCTTTCCTATGGTCTACAACCCGTGGTTTTCGGACCCCTGGTTTACCCTTTGAGCCATTACAATTCTTTCGGGGCTTTGACCCACCCCAAAACCCCTGCGCTAGCCTAGTTATAATCAAAATTACACAAAATCAAACCAGTTTCATAGTATGTAGGAGACCTTGTTCCAACAGGCCCGGGCCCAGAGCAAGGTGAGATCGGGTTATAAAACATTGGTCCTCCACTTCTTGAGAACACTCCCCCTGAGGAGGACCCACCCTTCTATGAAGTCAGGTTAGAAAAGCTAAGAGCTTTACGTCCACTCGCTCGTGATCTCATTAGAGGTCTCCAAAGCCTCCCAGCCAATAGTTCCCTGGCCAACCCACGAATCCCCAAAACATATCACACTCGCCAAGTTGTCCTTGTCAACTTTGTGCCTCAACTCATAAGCCTGATGCTTGAAGACTACGGAAACGCGATCAACCGACTCTCGTTTGAAGGCCCCGACAGCCCCCCACGGGTTGATGAAGTAGGCCTTGAATTTATTGGGCCCCAACCGAACAGCGAACCCCATGCCAATCAACCTTTAAATGACAACACCCATGCAAATGACCCACCCGGGTGAGGGGCCGAAAGAGGTCGGGGAAATAGAGGGTGGGGAGATGGTGGAAACACAAACCATGCTCATCACCTCAAAC
Source organism: Pinus albicaulis (assembly GCA_034641835.2). Classification (NCBI taxonomy): domain Eukaryota; kingdom Viridiplantae; phylum Streptophyta; class Pinopsida; order Pinales; family Pinaceae; genus Pinus; species Pinus albicaulis. The sequence continues at coordinate 736,987,824 of CM076570.1, read as the reverse complement.
GAAATCGAAACCGACAACCTTTTTTTTCAATGGAAACTTTGGTGACTTCAGAAACCTTAGGAACTATAGGAATCTTGAAAATCTCAGAGCTAACTGAAACCAAGACATGCACTCTCAACACGAGGGCAAGCCTCCAAGTCTGGTGCTGGGAGCGAGTCTGAAAACAAAACTAAGCGTGTCATAATTCCACCCTTCCGCAAGGTAAGGCGCCCCTAGAATGGATGGCACAATCCCCTCTAGGTGTCTGAGACCCTCTCCACGACATGCCTTGACACCCGGAGAAGCATCTTCCCAAGTTCGATCTCGAGAAGGGGACATTAGCTAAAGACCACATTAGTAACTTCTACTTCACCCTGCAAATGATGAGGGTGCACCACAATGACGTAGCATGCCGGATCTTCCTGCACACTTTAGAAAAAAAAGTCGCTATTTGGTATTGCTCGTTGCTTGTCACTTCCATCTCAACGTGGGAAGAATTCTACCTCACCTCCCTTGAGAAATTCTTTGAGGACAAAACCCCTTCTATGCTCCTTACGGAATTGAGCACCTTGAAGTGCCAGAAGAAGGAAAAGGTAAAATATTTCAACCAATGTTTCACGACCATATTAAACAAGTTTCCCCCGAATATGGCCCTGGATGATTCTATCAACATAGACTATTACACAAGGGCCCTACCGAAGGACATTTTTTTGTTTCTTAAATGCGAAGCTAGAGCCACCCTAGCCGACATTTTCACCATTGCCCTTGCCGTCGAGAAAGATATGCTTTCAAAAGGAGCTCTAGATCACGACAACCAAGATGATCCAAAATATTATGGTAAGAAGATGCACTCCTCAACCAGTAAATCCAGAGACAAGGATAAGGACCACTTTGATTTTGAAAACATCGCCAAATCCCTAAAAAATTTAACGAACGAAGTCTCTAATTTGAAAATAAAAAAATATATTGATACTTCCTCACGTAGGAAAACCTAAAATCCTTTCTTCAGGAAGAGAAAGAGAATTCCCAATCGTCCTCTGCCCAATCCCAACACGAACTTCAACATAGAAGAGATTCGCAAAGATAACTTATACTCATTTCATCAAGCTTCCCACTCCGAGAGGACCTGCCCTCAATGGATCAATATTATGACTGCAGTGGTCAATCAGCTTCTAGAAGACCAGACGGTACGAGAGATTGGAGAGGAAGATGACCTGGATGACGAGGAATTCTCCCCTCCAGACAAAAATTTAAGATCACTGGTCCTCACCTTTGAAGTGATCCATGGAGAAGGGCCTCAATCAGTGACAGAGATTAACATGGCTGAAAATCCCCAATCTAAACCCCCTCAGACCTATAGCCTAAGGAGGAAAGGCCCAGTAGTCGATCACATATTCGAGGAAAAGTGGAAAGCATTTTTTAGGAAGATCCTACCACCAAGTAGAGAAAACCAGGCCTCGACTCTGACTTCTAAAAATTCTAGCTCGGTCGCTCCTCGGAGCACCCCTAAGACTAAACCATCACCAAATTCACCCAACACACCTGTGGTAATACCCTCACACCCAGAGCCTGGGTACAACATTATTGAGGACATGAAGAAAATGTGAGCCAATATATCACTTTATGAACTTGCTCGAATATCCAACCAACGTGATCTGATTCTAAAGGCTTTCGCTAACCCATCCTTGGCTAGTAGGCCTACCTTGACGTCTAGAACCAGTAGCTCCACACCTTCCCAGGCCTCAATAAACCTCCAATCCATTATCAATTTCATCAATGCTAATTCATAGGGATCCATGCCCCTGTTCCTCTTGTCTTTTGAGATTTTAAATTTCAACGTTCATAACTGCCTCGTTGACTCCGGTGCATCCACCAATGTCATGCCCTTGTCTGTGTGAAAAAAATTAAATATTTTTCCCAAGAAAACTAATGCCAGGATCATCCAGGTCGATAGGTCTCAATTTCTTGCCATGGGTGAGCTAAATAACATCCTAATACGCCTCTCCTCAGAATCTTGAGTCCATCAGTGCATCGACATAGTCGTCGTGGACATTCTTGAGGCATATGGTCTTCTATTGAGCCAGTATTGGTCAAGAAAAATCCATCGTTATTTCACCACGGACTGGTCCCATTTGTGGCTCCTGGATAAGGGTAGGAATAACCAGATCCGAGTCGATAGTGAGCCCAGAAGAAAAATGCAATTAATGACCTTGAGGCAACCAATGAACCCATCAGCTTTGCGTAAGAAGATATGGGAGTGTGTTTCTTAGAATCTACTTTCGAGTGCTACCAAGCCACTCAATCCCCAGTTTCCCCAGATGCTCAATTGGAATTACTCCCTTGCACTACTTCTCATCCTGTCGTGTCAGAAGTTCCACCTGGTAGCTCCACCCCGAGCACATCTTCTGTGAACACATGCAACTTGGACACATCCGAAAATGAAATATGAACCCTATACTATGACGGTTCCAACACTCATGATGGGGCCAGTGCCGGTTGTGTCCTGATATATCCCTAGAAAATCAAGTTCCTCATTTGTTGCAGGTTGGAATTCTGGTGCACTAACAATACTGTCGAGTACGAAGCATTGACCATAGGCTTCAAGAAGGCGATCAATCTCAAAGTGGGCTACTTGAAGGTAATTGGCGACTCTAAAATCATCACCCGATGGGTATGCAACACTATAAATTTTCTATCCCCCCATTTAAAAGGGTATCAGCGAGAGGTATGGCATTTGATTTTTGCTTTCGATTATTTTGATATTAAGTCGGTACTAATAATGCACAACGCAATAGTTGATACGTTAGAAAACGGTGTCGCTAGGTTTACCCCATTAAGGGATGGTTTCTCTACTGAAATTATGTATAAACCCGTGGTGCCATAGAATGTGACTAATTTATGTGTTTTCAATGATGATCAACAGGTGCTAGATTTTATGTTAAACACAGAGATATTCAAGGATACATCCATCGAAGAGGAAGAGCACGAATTGACTCTGTAAAAGGAAATGGGAGAACATAAGGGGAACCCAATACCCAAAGGGGTTGTCTCACTTGAGAAATTATTCAACTTTCAAAATCGCTTCAGGGGGGCTCCCAATAAAAAGGTGCAAAGTTCCACCCTCTCGCATGAACAGGTAAACCTTGGAATAGAGAAGGACCCAAATTTTTTTAATCTCAGTACCAAGTGCACCCCCTAGGAGCGACATTATTTTATTGAGTTATTTAAGAAGTATCGAGATGTTTTTTCTTGGACATATGATGAGCTACGGACATCCGACACGAGGATTATACAACATGTGATACCGATGAAGGAAAGTGTCAAACCATTTCAGCAGAAGCTAAGAAAAGTGCATCCAACCTTGGAGCCAATGATCCAAAAAGAAATTAAGAAGCTCATGGATGCCCACATCATCTTCAAAGTCAGACATTTGACGTGGGTGTCAAATTTGGTCCCAGTTCGCAAGAATTCCGGCGAAACCTGCCTATGTGTAGACTTCTGAAATTTTAACCGGTCTTCCAATAAGGAAAACTACCCTATTCCCCCCATGGAGTAGATTCTTCAAACTGCATCAGTCTCAGAAATTTTCTCATTACTAGATGGTTTCTCGGGATACAACCAGGTGCTAGTGGTCGAGTCGAACCGTTTGAAGACAACATTCGGAACTAAATGGGGAACATTTGCATTTAGACGCATGCCCTTTAGCATAATCAATGTTGGAGTGACCTTCCAAAGGGCCATGGATATCGCTTTCCAGGGATTGATGGGTCTTCTATAGGGTAGTCTGCTTGGGTGGTGGTTATTGAGTATCCCTCTCAGGGCTTTCCGGTGCTTGAGGAAAACTGTCAGATTAGTTTTAAATTTCCAAAGATGTTCCATGCATGTTCATGCTAATATATATAATTGACAAAGTGATATGGAAAATATTACCTCTTTGTGGACAACAGATCCTATGGAGAACACCAAGCAGCGAAGTAGAGATCCCTCTTCACTGGCTCCAAGTCCAGATCCGGCAACCAATCAAAGCACCTGCGTAATCTCTACAATAGTATAGATTTCTATCAATTAAAATGGCATATAAGAAACATAAAACAATGCAGATCTAATCCACTCATATCATGCTACATAAACGATTGAACAACAATTGTGACACTAATGCATCAAATGGAAAAAATAGATGCAGTTCTATTGATTTATGAAAATGAGGATTACAACCTTCAGTTGCACCAAGCACTCCTCAATCTTCCAATTCCTCTCTCTCTTTCTCTATCTCCGAGTTTGATGATGCTCAAGGCAGAAATTTCTCAATGAAATTCACCGATCTTCAAGCCTCACACTACAATAATCAAATTCTGCTCCACATATAATCAAACCTTCGACCCTAGACCAAGAGCCCACAGCTCCAATTTATAGGAGATGGAGAGGACAAACCTTGATAACTCTTTCAACCTGTTCAAATCGGAAAAGATCTATATGTTTCCTTGATTTTTCTTGATTTTGACTTCCATAGGAGTTCAGTTGTGTTTGGCAATGCCTGATAAAATGTTTGTGCCATTTAGTTTCTATTTTGAACTAATTCCTTTTGAGAAAAATCTAGAAATGTCAGTCAGTTTTCTGCAAGATATTTCCCTTTTCACATTCAAACATGGATAACTTTGACCCTTGGGCAAGACAGAGCATTACCCTAGGCGTTAACGCTTCCTTTGCATGGCTCAGGTGCGTTATAACTCTACCTAGATTTTTCTAGGGTGTGTTACCTTGGAAAAAATGGGTCTTGTCTAGGTCATTTTATTCCTTCCATGTTACCTTCTCCTCTGAGTTGATGAGGAGGTCATTTGTCCTGTAACATATGCCCCTCAAAAGTGTGAGGTCAAAGACGAAGACAATGGCCGAAATACTTTATAACAAGTGTATTAGAATGAGAGGAATTGGAGGACTGAGGAAAACCTGAAACAACAACATATGTCAGAAAATATAGTATCTGTCCTAAGTCGGGCATTCCCATGCTCAGTAACTAATCAAAATGATTTCTCTAAAGCATAGATATGAACAGTGTGTCCACTGATAAGCATAACATGGAAGTGTTTGTTATAACAGGATCAAACTGGTAAGTTGTCTCCAAAATCAATATCGCAACTTGGGAGAGGAAACACAGCTGTAATGGTGTAAACCTCAACCCAAGGTATTGGTCGCAGCTTCATTAAACTGCATATTTCTGCACATGTGAATGAATGAGTTGTATTTGAACATGCGGGAAATCATCTGATTACTAGTAAATAACAAAAATTGTTAACAGGCGCGAGGGTGGCCACCGATAATGATGATGGTCCCCAAGATGCACAGTACAATCTAGCAAGTGTGAATAAAAAGAGCTGATGTCAAACACTCATAGAATCATTTGATCAGGAGCCAATAATGAGAACCCCCAACCAAACACAAGATGAAATGCCACTGATGTCTGCAAGTATCTGGGTACTGACGTGTTTCTGGATCAACTTCCTAGATAAGATGTTGAATTCGATAGGAAGAGATCTGTCAAAAGGTAGGCACTAAGGCGTCCTATATCAGTCGACACGAAACGGAAAAAGATGATTTTTTTTAATGGAAATAGTCAAGAGAAAATGGGAATAACTAATGACAGATAAGTTTTGGTATATGATGGCTTTGATTGATACAAGGATCAGTAGATAGCGGGATCCTCTTGAACAATAGAAGGCACTCTAACAGGGTACCAGGCAGCTTAGGCTTAATGAACACCAAAGAGTATCAGGATTCACCAATCCAGGGACATTGGTATACAAAGGCTAAACTCATAGATGGTAGGTTTCGGCTAAATGCGAGAGATTTTTCTGGGAAGTGCCATGTTCAATATTTTCTGCTGCCAAATGGACCTTTAAAATGTAACAGAAGAAGTATCTATTTTGTCCAAAAACTTTCCCCGTCTAATTAAGTTTAACGAGTCTAGATGGGTAAAATTGGTGATTTTTCATATTTAGAGAGTCTAAAAAACATCATAAAAGAGAACTCCAAGGGGTGCCTTTGTCATGTTTGATAACTGGGCACGACGAAGGGAGAATAGTAAGCCCGAAACAGTTCATTTTCTGTGAGTTAGTCCATTGAGTCCAGAAAAGTGAGAAACCTATGTTCGATGGAAATCTGCCTCATTTTGTTTATGAGTACGAGGAGATGAAGTAAACTCAATGTTCTTTGTGAAATTTTAATAAGTCCAACGAAGAAAAACTCTATGCTTTCCATGAAGTTTTAACGAGTCCTGCGAAGAAAAACTCGGTTACTTTTTCTGTTTAAAGAGCTTTGAAAAAGATGGAAAAAGAATGGCTCTTATTTCTTCGTCGTAGTATTTTAACGAGCCCGAAGAAGGTAACTCGAGGTTTTTTCAGTTTTATGAGCTAGAAAAAGTCCCTAAAAAGAAAGCTCGAAACCAGGTCGAACACGGTCAAATCTGCACAAGAACACTAACAACTCATTAGAGCATCGGTAACATTTAAAAACCAATAGTTGCGACAAATTATAGCAGTATTTTACCAAGTTTAAAAGACTAGCGAGGTGAGTCTTACCTCCAGAATGGCTATAAGAAGGAAACAGACCTTCATTTTCACTGTTTTGAGTGCTATGATAGAACTCTGGAATGAAAAAAGTGGTGAAACTTCCGCTGCTGATTGTGGACGATCCGGGCAAAGATTTTTAATTCTGCGAGATCGAGGTAAGAGCTTGAACCTTTCTCTAGCTTTCCATTTTCATTTTAATTATTTTTTCTAGCTAGAAATGTGAATTTTGGCAGGCCCTAAATATATTTAGCAGCTAACGCAAGTGTCTAGTGTTTTTTCCGTGTTAAATGCACTGCCCGATAGGAGACAGAGGATTAGAACGCATTTTTTTTCACTGTGGCCCACGTTAGCCAACAGAAACTATTTTTGAACTTGTTTTTAATCTTCCTAAAGTGTTCTAGCCAGAAAATGATCCATTGGAAATGTTGTTTGTGAAAGTGTGAAGCAGTTACCATGAGAATTTGGCATGAAAGAGAGCATGAGTGGGAAGAACGCGAAAGGGTTACCGATGTTGCTACTCTACTAGTTCTCTGCAGATGTATATTACTGAAGTATGCTTGGTTAGAGCTGATGAGAGGGCAGGAAGACCTTCTGAGATGGATCATCCAGCAGTGAGATGATCAGAATCTTGTCTTTCACATCGGGGGTAATGAACTCTCGATCGAGAAAGATGACATTTACTACCTGAATGGTCTATCATGTAGAAGACTGAGGCCCAATATGACAGGTTTCAAGGCTGATCCCCGCACTACTGCGAATCTGATCCGAACTCACTACATAAAAAATACTGCGACAGTAAGTAACCGAGTGCCTATTTCACAGGTGGTAGCGAGAGCGTTGAGGTCTCTCTTGTGGATGATAGTTCACTTGGTAGGGTCCAAGAGTTAGCACATGGCCAGCAAGGGCTAGGTATTGATGGCACTGTATTGCATGCAGCCTCAGGTTTTTGGCTGGTGTGAAGGTGTTGTCTGCTAGCTTCGAGAAGAGCTAATAGCATGTAAGACCTGGACCCAAAGAGAGTTTGACTATGGCACATTGATTGTATCTCTTATACTAGAGCAGGTGCTCGCAATGAGGCCAAGAATGATCACGGATGCATTGGGACCTCGGGAGCCTAGATAGGCTAGTTGGTCAGCTTTGATACCGCAAATGGGAGAGGGTCAAATCTATCATTTTTTTGATGACACATTCTTCGAGTGGTTAGACGACCAGATCCATATGATTGAGGATTATCCCTATGCAGGGATGAACTACACAGGAGATCCAGAGTTTATATTGCCACCGAGCACTCAGTGGGGTCCTGATGGTAAGAAATAATTTGATCATTTTTTTTTGAAGTATTTTTTATCTTTTGAATGTTTATGCAACTTTTTTGTTTTATGGGTGAAAATATTTTTGACATGAAGCTTGTTTCTTGAAAAATATGTAACATATGTCTGTCTAGTTGGAGCCCCTTGCTATGCAAGGCTAGGAATGAAGCTACCTAGGGCTGGTACAGCAGCAGAGGTCGCAGAAGCTGCCAAAGAGGGTGATGATGCACGTAGTTTGCATGAGATTCCTAGGAACTTTTAGGGTCTAAGCATGGGTGTGCCACCTCTTCCCATGAGGGAGATTTTGGTTCACCTATAGCGGCACACAGTGGGTGTGCCAGAGAGGTTCTTGGTGCCTCATAGGAGGAATTCCAGAGCAATTATCTACTATTTCGAGCAGCAGGCTCAGGACGAATAGTGGATAGATGTGTAAATGTCAGAGCGAGGCTTAACAGAGCCAATTTTTTGTAAAACACCCAAGTTTTAAGAAATTTTTTGATGTAACTTGACTGGACACGACATATATATATATATATATATACACATATACATATACATATTTTGGCGATTTTGATTCTTCTGTTTTTAATTTTTAATGTTATTTTCATGGTAGAAATATACACTCATGTATGACTCTTTCTATAATAAATGTGTCAAATGAAAATCTAATACATAATTTGTCAATGAATCAGCTAATGTATTATATTCTCTAGGAATGTGCTCAAACATGATGGTTTGAAATTGACGTTGTATAATTTGTAAACTTAAGTAATAACGTAATAAGACTAGATGACAGATGTGATAATGATTGTTTAACTACATAACAACGAGTTGGGAATCTAACCTAACCACCAAGTTGGAGATGTCGCAAGATGCAGCTTCCGTGAGGAGTTGGATCACCGACATGTATTCAGCAATATTTTTAGTGGCATTTCCTAGGAAGATTCCCCTGGAATCAAGGAGTTTCGCCTCGGGTGTGTAGAGGACCCAAGCAATTGACGCAATGTGGCGAGTATGACGACTGGCACCATTTATGTATCCCACGTATGATAAGGATGATGAAGGCATCTGTGTAAAATAAAAAGTGTTTATGAGAAAAACACTCAAAAACCCAAAATATCCAAACACATCAAACAAATACAAAACTAATATACATAAAATTACAAAGCATGTGCCTAGTGGAACACTAGGCGAAATACATCTTCAAATAGAGCCCGTTGCGGGGCTTCGTGAGTGGAATTCCATTATAGTCCTGAAGTTAATAAGCTCCTTTTGAAATGACTTTCATGATGATGTAAGGACCAAGCCATAATGGTTGGAGTGTTCCTGCCCCTGAGAGGTTGTGTCTCTGATCATAAAGTAGAAAGAGATCACCCTCTTGGAAAGAATGAAGCTTGACAGATTTTTCGTATTGAGCCTTTAATCGACGCTTGTGAGCTTCGAGTGCCAATGTGGCATCTTGACGATTTTCGCCCAATTGATCGAGTGATAGCAACCTCTCTTCTGTGGGAATGGTGCCGGGTAGGAGTTCAACATCGAGCTTGAGTGATGGAATCTCACACTCGATTGGGAGTAGTGCTTCCAGGACAAATGCAAGTTGGAATGGCGGGAAGCCTATAGCAGTTTTGACTGACATTTGGTATGCCAATAACGTAGAATATAACTTCTAATGCCATGTGGTTTTATGGTTTCTGACTAACCGAAGAATCATGGTTTTGAGGATGCCATTTATGGCTTCGACTTTACCATTCGCTTGCGGATAGTAGGATGAAGACTGATCTTATCGAAAACCTAGCATAGATTTCAATTCCTTCATCATATGTTTCTGAAAATGTGATCCATGATCTATGATGATTGAGAGGGGTACACCGAAACGGCAGATAACCTGATTGAACAGGAACAGAGCGACGGTTTCTCCATTGGCCCTAAAAGTGGGAATGGCTTCTGCCCATTTTGTGAAGTAGTTGACCGCAACTACAATTTAGTTGTGTCCATCCACAGAAGTAGGATTGCATGTAACAAAATCTATTCACCATTTAGCGAAAGGACCAATGGAGACAAATGGATGGAGAGGACCAGGGTGGGCACGCATTTTCTTCATGAAAAATTGACACGAATGGAACTTCTAGACCGTTGTGATGCAATATTTAAACAAAGTGGGCCAATAGTATCCTGCACGCAAGATTTTTTGAGTAGTAGCTATGCCAGAAATATGACCATCGCATGCCCCTGCATGACAGTCATTTAAAACATGTTTTGCCTCATTAAGAGTGAGACAATGCCGAAGAATAGTATCGACACCACGACAATATAGAGTATCGTTTAGCACGAGGTAGTGTTTCTCTTGGTGACGAATACGACGGCAGTCATCTGACATGAGGGTTGGGCAGAAGTTTTGAGTTTGGAGGTAGACCCAAATGTCTCCATACCAAGGATCAGACGAATTGACTAGGTATACAGATTCATCAAGAAATTTATCATGAGCTACATCTTCCAGGTCAATTCTGGGAAGGTCCGACAGTAATTCGACAAAGACTAGATATTTATTTGCTTTAGTAGTAGTGAATACCAAATTGAATTGTTGGAGGATTACAATATATTTGGAATATTTTCCTCCAATAAATTTTCAAGACAAAATGTGTCGCATGGTATTCTCCAAAGCAATGACAGTAGTTTTCCGCAGAAATATACAGTGTCAGAGTCGGGTGACAGCGAAGACCACCGTGAGAGATAGTTTCTCCACATGCGAATATCGTATTTCAGGTCCAATGAGACCTTTTGACAAGTAATATATCACATGTTCACTATCGTCATCGTGAACTTGAACCAAAACCATTCTTAGTGAGGATGTTGAGGCTTCCAGGTAGAGGAGAAAGTCGCATGAGTAGTTGGGGGCACTAAGAAGTGGGGCAGAAACGAGTGCTCGTTTCAAGGAATCAAACGACAGTTGAGCTTGGTCATCCCACAAATATAGTTTTCCTTTCGTCAATAAATGCATAAATCCTTTTGTCATCTGGGCATAGTTTACTATGAACCGACGTAAAAAGTTTGCCTTCCCTTGCAAACATTGGAGTTGCAGAATGGATTGTGGCATGGGTAATTCAATGATCGCCTTAACCTTATCAGGATCAACCCTAATCCCATGCTTGGAGATAATAAAACATAGAGGGCATCCAGAATCGACAAAAAATACGCACTTATGTGGATTTAGATGTATATTGTAGAACCTACACCGAGTGAAGATTTGTTTCAGATGCGTAGGGTGGTGGGTTCGCTTCTTGGAGTGAGCCGGAAGGTCATCCAAGTAAGCTTGTACAAGATGTCGAATATCATGAAAGGCATAGTTCATAGCCCTTTGAAAAGTTGCTCCCGCATTCTTCATACTGAATGGGCGTTTACGATATGCAAAGGTTCCCCAAGGATAGATGAAGGTGGTTTTATGATGGTCATTTTTTTTATCGCAATCTGGTTGTAGCCCGAGAATCCATCCATAAAGGAAAAGGATTCACATCTCGCACAATCATCGAGAATCTGACCTATAAATGGCGTAGGATAATTATCTTTTGGACAAGCAGTGTTCAAATCACAATAGTCAACACAGACCCGGATGGTGCCTTATTTTTTATCTACAGGAACCAGATTGGAAACCCATTATGTCAAAGGAACGGGATAGATGAAACCAGCATGTAAGATTTTTTTGACTTCAGACTTAATGGCAGCTACTTTGCAAGGGTGGATAGGTCGAAGTCTTTGCCGAACAGGCTTGGCATTGTCATAAAATTTGATTTCATGATCGACAATAGATGGATCTATGCTCGTAATTTCGTCGTAAGACCAAGCAAACACATCATGGAATTCCTTAAAAAGGGATGTGAAGTGTCCAATTTCCTCGGGATTGCAATTGGCTCCAATATGAATGTTTTCCACGATACCCATTTTGACGGAGATATCGATGAGCATAGCCTTAGAAATATTTCCCATGTTCCCTTCTGAATCGATAGTTTGAACAGTCGTCTAAATTGAGGGAACGATCTCAGGTGGGGCAAAAGATGGGATTTGAGTAGTTGTCACATCCGAATCAAACATCGAAGCAAGATGATGGAACTCTCCCCAAGGTCGTTCTTCTAGAGAAATGACCTCTTGAATATCTTCATCCGTAGTCAGGACTTCATCGAGGAGATCTTTAGGAAGAACTGTGATGGGCGAGAGGTTGGCACCATTGGTCGAAACCAAAGCAATGGAGGGTTCAGATGTGATTTGGATAGCTTGATAATCCAACTCTGTCGGTGATAGTGGCATATGATCTCTGTAGGAATCAATGTCTGAACACGCCGGTAGGATCCATGGATTGATAGAGCCATCCAAAATGGTGGATATCATTGCAATCGTATGTGGAACCTCAGGAGGTGGGAGAGGAAAGCAACCCATCAAGGAATATGCCTTCAGAATACCCCGATACTAACATACAGGTCAGGAACAACTCCTACTAGGGGTACAGTGCTACTTGGTAACATGGAATAATCGAGAGTGCAAAAGGATAACTGATCCACTATGACTATTTTCCCATCCAACGGAAAGAGGATGAGTTGGAATACCTAAGAGACAATGGTAGTCATTGCGTAATACCAACTACGAACCAGCAACAGATTATAGTTGAGATGACGATCTACGACTTCTATGTCCACCGTTATCGTTTTCCCACTAAGAGAAATGGGAAAGCTAGCAAGGTATCCTTTTGGGAGGAAAGTGTGGCCATCGAAAGTTTTAAGGGAATTCGATAGCAGAGACAAAGTAGGATAACCCAAAGCAAGCCAGCAAGTAGTTGACATAACGCAGGTCGAAGCACCTTCGTCTATGACAGTGTGATGGAATGGTCTCCCTTTTGACACAACTTGCACATGGAATGCAATTTGGTGTGAGAGGCAAGGTTTATATTTCTCCATGTCAAAGATGGCTAGTGTAGAATCCTGGGGGTCGATTCCACCAATGGCCAAAAGCAGAGCTTTCCTTTGCGTTGGGTAGTTTTTCAATACTTTGAGTGTAGACATAGATGGTGGTGCTTGCACCAAATCTTCTACAACATTATAGTTTTGGGCAGCGTGTGCAGAGGTGTTATGAGTCGTGCGTTGAAGTGTCCCTTTGGGGGGGACGAATCGTAGGGTCAGCAGCAGGTCGTTCGATATGAAAATAGTTGGGCGGGAGTGGCTTCAAACTGGTACCAGATTCCTAAGGATCAATGACAGGATTTCCATAGAGTTTGGCTCGTGTTTGGAGTTCAACACTTTCAACGCCATAAATGATGGACGATCCTTCACCGGAAGGATGTGTACCAACGTTGCCCCTTTTCAGGGGTTGTGGTGGGTTTGCAACCATGTGTTTCTGTTGTTTCTATGGAGCAGGGAAGGGATTATGAAGGACGGCAGGTGTCCTCCTAGATTCCTTGTTTATGATAAAATATTTGCATTCCTACAGTCAAGAACATTTCTATATTAAGTGGTCCTCCACACATATTCTGCAAGGAAATTTCATGGGTTTCTCCTTTCCTTTTTCATTCTTAGCAGTTTATTTTTTATTGGGATTATTCTCAGTAACCAACTACGCTTCAAAAGAAGAGGTATTTTTCTTGTTCTTCTTGTTCTTGCCACTAGTTTTTTGTGAAAATTGCACATAATTTACCTCAGTGGTAGGAAGAGTAGTCGATTGGTTAGGGGCAGTGGCAGCCGAAGATGGCTGGGAGGTTTGCTGACAGCAAAAAAACTGAAAGTGGGCCCCTAAGGAGAGATGGTCTCTTCTCTTGGCTCTGTCAGCACTTTCCCCTATTAACTTAGTTTTCCTCCACATGGTCTTTTTTCTTTTCTTGGAATTTTATTTATCAAATTCAAGGAATTTGATAAATAAACATTATCAACAACCGTTGAAAATTAAACTATATTTCCGAATTTTATATTAATACCCAACACTTTTTAAACAAATGGCTTTGTAATAAACCTTTGGCTCTGGGCCCCACATCTATGATCAATAGTCCAATCAAATGCTCGCACCGTACCTTGGTTAACCTTCGCTCATCTTCCTCATACGACCACCGTCTGATGGCTCTCCTCCAGATCGACGGTGCTCAACAATATCACTCGGCCTCCTTGGTCGAATATTAATGCACGATGGTGCACAATGATAGCGGTTTTGGAACTTCGCCCAACGCCACGTGTCGACTGTTCTATGGAATCGCTCGCAATTGGAGAATACCGCTTGCTCCACAAAAGTGGTGAGATATCGGCAGACGGGTTTCGCAAATCCACTTCCAGTTTCAGAACAGTGATTGACCACAGGTTTAAGTCAGGTTACGCTATTCTCCGTATGCTCTCCATTTTTTAACTCAGGTCAGGATTCCGATGGTAAAACAAATTTATCTCTTTATTAAGCGGGAATTCTACTATCATTTAAACAGATTTCACGACCGCAGTTTCTCTACATAGACCTCGCCTGTGGGTGGGATTAATTCAACAGGGTTTGTTCAGATAATTTTGAGAGAAACAATGGACAGAGGGATGCAGAATCTATACAATAGTTCAACTCACACAGAGTTCAATCGCCTCACAATTAAACAATTTCTTCACAAATAAGGATTCGAGACAATTTGATGGCCAATGCGCACTGAAATTATTTAACTGGAAGCAATTGTTAACGCACAGATTTTATTGCAGAAATCTCTCCTCTCTTCCTCCTCCCTCAATACATCTGAGGGATACAATTTATATACATTACAATGTGTCTCTTCGGTTCCTCTGTGAGGACTGTTTAGAAAATCAAAAGCCTAATTACAATAATTCAACTAACTGAAACATGACAGATGGATCGAATCTAACTATTCGACTTCTACAAATTCTAACTAATCTAAATGAAGCAATCAGCTGAGGTATTGACACCTAGCTATTACAATTCAAATTTTTTCAAACCCTCCTAGCCACAACATGTGGAAAAAACCTCCTACATTGTTGGCTAGTGTCTAATGCCCCTGCATCATTTGCCCACTAGGTTGTTTTATGGCTGCACCGGAGATTGCACCAACGAGGTCGTCGGTGTGTGCTCCAGGTTTTTGAGTAGCGGGAGGATTCGGATTACCAAGGGCATGGGGGAGTAAATCATATAGCATGCTAGATTGTGAATATATTAGATCTAAATGTTGTGCACGATGAATGGATTGATCTTCTGTGACCGCACCGGATAGACAAATGTCCTTAGCTAGGGTTGGTAAGAGTGACTTAAAAAACCGGTTGGATAAGAGATGATCCGGGATTGGGGCTTTGACCAGCCTCCTCCTACGTCTCCATTCATGAATGTGATCAGAGATATGGGTGGCGGTGTCTTAGTGCAGTGAGGTTAAATTTTTCATGCCAGTTTTGTATCTAATAGGTAATTCTAAGTTCTTAAGTAATTCTGAAGCTAAGGCACCAAAATTGTTGACGGCCCCACGTGGTAACTCAATGTACCATTTGGCAGCATTTCCTATGAGAGTGTGGGGCAAAATTCAAATCCGGATATTGTTATCCACCATGGAGTTAGAAACAGACCATAAATGAAAGGTGATGACGTGCATAGCCGGATCGTCCCCTTGTTTCTCGTCGAATTTAGGGATGTCAAACGGAATCTTGTGCAGTACTAGAGGCCAGAGTGGGTTGTGGTTGATGGGATCATTGGTCAGTTTGTAGATTTCGGGGATGTCTAGAGCTGCCAAAAATGGAAATTGTGTTTTCCCCCAGATCTAGCCAAGGAATTATTGGTTGACCATTTGGATCGTAGGGTCTGCCCATCAATGTGTTACCAATGGGATAAGTAGGAATTTTTTGATAAAATTTCCTTGTGGGTGTGGGTGTAGGGGTACATGGTTGTTGTCCATAGGGTATGTTGTACTGGGGGGCAAACTGTTGGTTTCCCCCAGTGTAAAAGTTACCCCCTTGCCCAAATTGATTTTGGGGTTGGTTCGCCCATATGTACACGATACAACTAGCCAAGGGCATACTACTATTCGCATAGTTAAGCAACGGCATAGACCCTACACCGGAGGTTTGACCACTCAAAGGAATAGCGTTAACAATAGGCTTTCTTGTTTGTCCTAATGACTTCAGGGGTACCGAAGTGCCCCCCGTCATATGTGTGTTGGTGACATTGCCCCCTAGCATGGTGGCCAAGGGGTTTGAACTCAGAAAATGGTTCCAATCAAAAGGGTTGCTAAAAGGAACTGAAGTAGCCCCGCTAGCAGGAGCGGAAATCATGGGACCCGGTATAGTCACAGTAGGAGTAGATCTCGAAGGGTTCGGAGGTCCGCTAACAGTTGTGGTGACCGGAGTGTTAGGACCGGGTATAGCCTGGCTACGGGGGTTGCTGATCATTGGTGTAGAACTGACTATCGGCGAGGAATATGGTGGCGAACCAGAGTTGGTTACCATTGGCATCAACCCCATGGGTGTCGGTTGTGAAATGGATGTTTGTGCAGCCAAAGACATATCTTGGCTTGGTGTAACCTGAACTAACATTGGCGTCGACAGGTCAATGAGAGGAGGATTGCAAGGAGGTACGACTCCTTCCGTAAAAGGATCCTCTAGAAACTCTGTGTGATATGGGGCTATGTGAAAATCAGGGGTTGTCACTGGAGACTGCTCTTCTGAAGAAGGCACGGGCTCACCGAGACTCGACTCCTCCTCTGGTGTTAATGGAGGGAGACCTTGATGTCATCGAGACAAACGACGAGGATCAAAGGATGCCACGATGACCTATTTATTTTTAGAAAAATTTAATTATTTGTGATTTATTATAAAGTCTCAGTGATAGTAACCACACACCTAAAAAAGAAAAAAGAAAAAATTCTTTCTAAAATCAATCAACAAGCAGCCAGAACAGGGTGGCCCTGTCTGAGTACTACCATTTTTTGGAGATGAAACTCAGTACCACAATAGCATACAGAGAGGGTTAGTCATAAACACAGTTACAGTTACTCTAGAGCTTTGCCTGAACCTCAGACAATAGGTGTAACCACTCTCGTGAAGACGACTACCCTCCCAAAGACCGAAGACAGAGTAGGTATATCTATTTTAGGTACAAGGACAGCCCATCCCAGTCACCTTGTGTAAGTCCCTAAAAAAAATTTCAACTAAAGATATCTCAAATCACAGACATCATCAAGGGGGTCACGATCGTAAACAGCACGCTATATGGGCAGAACACCTAGATCCCCTATCTAGTTTCAACATCCCTGAAGGGAACCCCAATATATAGCATGCCCATTGAATGCACTCGAAGGTGGGCTACCTTCTCATGCACCCTGGTGTTGTATCACACTTAAATCTGGTGGTATTGGAGTGGTCCTACTAATATTAGCGCATTATGATTTCACTTTTTAATGACTCTAGTTTCAAGTTTTGAGATCTTGGGTGATTTTCTCACTTCTCCTACCCCAAGATCTAGCCTGAACTACTATTGGTGTGAGATTAGAAAAATTTATATGATTAATTTTATTATCGCTTGATTCTCAGTGTACTATATTATTATTTTTGCGAAGGGGGAGTGGATGTATGAAATGTGATGAGACTCTGACTCAAAAACCATACAGAAACATGCTCTAAATATTCAATTCAATGAAGAGTTTATTCTACAAGGAGAGATTCTTTCAACATACGTGCACCAAAAATTCAAATAACACAGTTCAACTTTAAAGATTCAGACAGCTATCTATCTTCTCTTAACAACTTTTTAACCAAAAAAAATTCAGAATTAATTCAGCTAAGTTCAGAAAATCTAAAAAAAAAAATTCTTCTTCAAAGGTAGATGCGACTAACATTAACTTTTTAAACAAGAACTAAAGAAAAAAATGCTAACTAGTAAAAAAACATAGGGATCAAGCAAGAGAAGCTAATCCAATGGCCAATAACTCCACATCCAAAGGGGAAACACAATAGAGGTGTAAACAACAGATTTTGGCTAGGTAAAGCTAACAAGCAGAGGCTACAAATCATTAATATTGAGACTAACGCATTGTATCTGAGCATAATCAGTGTTATAATGCAATGAAACACTTAGAGAGGAAGTGTTACTCAGGGTAAAGTTGCACATATGGCTAAGCGGGGTCTAATCTGGACTCTGTGAGCTTTTGAGATGATTACTGAGCATATAAACTAGTCGGAAGGTAAGTGAATAGAGGGAAAGAGGTAAAGTCATAGGAAAAGCCATGAAACTTGGGGTTTACTCCACAATGGAGTCTCCATTTCTGCTATAGGGTAATATGCTTGGGTGGTGGTTATTGAGTATCCCTCTCAGGGCTTTCCGGTGCCCGAGGCAGACTATCAGATTAGTTGTAAAGTTCCAAAGATGTTGCATGCATGTTCATGCTAATATATATAATTGACAAAGTGAGATGGAAAATATTACCTCTTTTTGGATAGCAGATCCTATGAAGAACACCAAGCAGCGAAGTAGAGATCCCTCTTCACCAGATCCAAGTCCAAATCTTGCAACCAATCAAAGCACCCGCGTAATCTCTACAACAGCATAGCTTTATATCAATTAAACTAGCATATTAGAAACATAAAACAATGTATATCTAATCCATTCATATCATGCTACATAGATGATTGAACAACAATTGTGACATTAATGAATCAAATGGAAAAAGCAGATACAGTTCTATTGATTTATGAAAAGGAGCATTACAACTGTCAATTGCACCAAGCCCTCCTCAATCTTCCAATTCCTCTCTCTCTTTATCTATCTCTGAGTGCGACGATGCTCAAGGCAGAAAGCTCTCAATGAAGTTCGTCGATCTTCAAGCCTCACACTACAACAATAAAATTCTGCTCCACATATAATCAAACCTTCGACCCTAGACCAAGAGCCCACATCTCCAATTTATAGGAGATGGAGAGGACAAACATTGCCAAATATTTCAACATGTTCAAATCAGGAAAGATCTAGATGTGTCCTCGCTTTTCCTTGATTTTTCCTTCCATAGGAGTTTATTTGTGTTTTACAATGCCCAATAAAATTTTTGTGCCATTTAGTTTCTATTTTGAATTGATTTCTTGTGAGAAAAAGCTAGAAATGCCAGTCAGTTTTCCGCAAGATATTTCTCTTTTCACATTCAAACACAGATAATGCTGCCCTTGGGCAAGAAAAAGCATTACCCTAGGCATTAACGCTTACTTTGCATGGCTCAGGTGCTTTATAACTCTACCTAGTTGTTTCTGGGGTGCGTTTGGCAAAAATGGGTCTTGTCTAGGTCATTTTCTTCCTTCCATGTTACCTTCTCCTCTGAGTTGATGAGGAGGTTAATTTTCCTGTAACAAGGACACAGCGTGGTGGTCTACCTTGTCGATGTCACCGTGTTCTCCAAACATAAGAATGACCACCTACACCACCTAAAACAGATCTTTGAAAGGTGCAGAAAATATGGAAAATTCGTTGAACCCCAAGAAACTATTTTCACGATCTTAGAAGGAAATTGTTGGGCCACAATGTAACCCAGAATGGCATAGTAGTAGATCTAGACCGTGCAATATACATCGCCCAAATTTCTCCCCCAAGTGGTAAGAAGGCCATGCAGTCATTTCTCGGAAAAATCAACTTCCTCTGAAAATCCATATCAGACTTTGTGCAAATTGTGAAACCCCTGCATAATATGATTAAGAAGAACACAAATTTTGAATGGAACCTGCCCGAGAAAGAAGCATTCGATGGCATTAAAAAATCCATCGTGGAAGAACCTGCCATACACAGCCCAAATTTCGACAAAGGATTTATCTTGTATACTTTTGCCTTAGACTCGTCACTTGCAGTTGTCCTCATCCAGAAAGAGGGCAGCAATGACGAACAATCCATTTCTTTCATGAGCGAAGGGTTGCAAGGTGTTGAGATGAACTATTCGGACATCGACAAGAAAGTGTATGCAATATATAAGGCAGTTAAGCATTTTAGGCCATACATTTTGAAAAACCATGTCACAATGTTCGTACCTGACCCAGCAGTCTCCTCACTATTTGTGTAGGGGGAGCTAGGTGAGAGACGAGGCGACTAGCATTAGGGGAATTTTGAGATCTAAAATGGGCCTCCTAAGAAAAATGTACAATCAAAATTCACTTTATGAGAACCAATAACATTTTAGGGGATGACATCATCCCTAATGGTTGAGGTGGCATTACTTGAGTTAAAGGTACTTACTTGTCACATTCTCAATGGTGGATAAAAACTCATGGTTAACAATGGTACTGCTATAAGTACTTTTAAAGTCAAAGTAAAGTACTCATAATAAATGTCATTTCACACTTTTTGAATAAAAATATATTATTTTCATTTTATATTTCTTGAAAGAAACAATGAATATCCCTATACATTTATTATATTATATTATATTATTTTATTTTAATATAGTATATTAATTACATGTTATTATACAATTTAAATAATATAAATTTTAATTAATGGCATATAATATAATTAAGAATTTATAAATTTACATTTATATTTTATTTTAAGTTATTTAAGTACAAAGGAAAAATGCATTATTTGTTCAATGATAATGACTTTTTCTTGAAAAGATCATTCTTATCTATAGTCACATCAATCCAATTTTTTTATTAATTTTATTTTGGTACAACTTTTGAATTGAATTTAACTATGGTTACATGGATTTTCGTGCAAAAGGTGAATTGCAAATTCATAGATATTATTTTATTGGTTTAGCTATTATTTTATTATTTCCTTGGGAGGCCCATTTTAGACCTCAAAATTCCCCTAATGATGGCGTGTCTTCAGGAGTATGACTTAGAATTCAAGCCTGCACATAGGGTCAAAGGGCAGGGATTGTTCCAAATGGCTGCTGAAGCTGTCGACCCACGAGACAACGATGAAGAGTGTTGGGAACATGAGATAGAGATGTACCAGACCGACGGCGCGCTCCAGAAAAATTCCCCATCATGGTACACAGGTCTCCTATAGTATTTCGGCCACGATGTCATGGAACCAACCTTGACGGCCAAACAAAACTGAGAAATACGGTTCAAATCTTCATCCTATCAAATGTTGCAAGGAAATTGTTTCCGCAAACATCACATTGGCATCTTGTTTCACTTCTTAGAACCTAGTGAGGCTCAACAAGTCCTAAAAAAACTACATGATGGCCCAGCCGGGGGACACTACGTAAGATATTCTATGGCCCACAATGTTATGCGTGTGGGTTTTTATTGGCCCACGTTGTTTAAGGATGCTCACGCCTATGTTCGGAAAAGTCTCTCATGCTAAAAAAATTCCAGTAGAGAATCTCGTTCATCGGCGCCAGTCTGTCGCGGTGGAGGAACCATTCCAGTAGTGGGGCTTGGATGTGATCGGGGAAATACTACCACACTCCTCCAAGAAACACCGATATATCGTTAAGGCCATGAATTACTTCATGAGGTGGGTTGAAGCGATACCATTATGCCATATCAATGACCAAGAGGTAATAGCTTTCATCACTCAGTAAATTATGACCAGGTTCATCGTTCCAACCTATCTCGTCTTTGATAATGCTACATATTTTTCATCATTTAAGATATATTAATTCACTTTGTAAAATGTTATTATGTTGAAACATTCCGCCAACTACTACCCATAGGGGAACGGGTTAGCCGAGTCAACCAACAAGAACCTAATTCGGAGCATCAAGAAAACCCTACCATCCCAACACCGAGACTGGCACAACTCACTTAACAACACCCTCTAGGCTAATAGGGTCACACCTAAATCCTCTCTAGGAACTTCTCCATTATTCCTCATCTATGGAAAAGAAGTTATCCTTCCCCATAATCTCTCTCTTCCTGCCCTGCAGTTATCCCAAGAAATGCATGGTACCCCATGCCCCGTCTTACAAACCCACATAGACACCCTGCTAAAACTAGAGGAGGAAAGAATAAAAAACAGTGAGAAATTTGCCATCCACCTATTATAGGTCAATTTGGACACAATTCCCAATGACCTGGTTAACTGGACATCATCACCAGGACCTATGAATAGGGTCTATCATCCCCTATCATTTTAGTTGCTACATGCCCTAAGACAAAGAACAAGAACAAATCATCTATGACTTCCATCTGCAATGTTTCCAAGTTTTTAAGTTTATATTATAACACCTATGAGCTCACAAACGTAGTCTCTCAAGGGGATAAGTTTGTTTCATATGTAGGTGCCTCCATTCAAAGGTGCTCTAGAAATCACTTCTCGACACTCAAGGGTGTGTTGGTCATTTGGGAGCGAAATTCTCATTTTTCTGGAATCTCCACTTGGCCAGTGTCTTCTAGAAGAGTGCATATGTGTCAAAATTCGAATCCATGTGTCCATTTTATACCTCTAATACTGGGAACATGTCTTTCCTATTATTAGAAATTCATTGATTGTAAAACTACCTTTAGCTCCTCTATAAATTGAGCACATATCCTAGTGCTTGGTAAGGAAGAATTTGAGTAGAGAAATGCTGGTGGAATTTCAATTCAGGAGTTGATTTGTGTAACATGTTGTTGGAGAGATGTGCATTATGATGAGGTTGGGATGTTGCTGGAGATGGTGACATCAAATCAATCACTGGGTTGTAACCTCCCCTTCTATCCATTAATAAAGATTGTTGCTTACTTTCCCACATATTGTTGGGAAAAATAATGAGAGGGGGGGGTGAATCAGTATTTAGGGCGAACTAAAACTTTTTACTTTTTCATGCTCTAAAATCCATACGCTACTTTGCTGAAGACAACTAGCGTATACACGTGGATATCCTTCATAAAACTCGCGTATACACAGAGATCTAATTATTCCATTAGTTCTTCACTTATATCATTCCATCATTCATTCATTAGATGTTCTATAAACAGTAAACATGTGCAGTAAGAACAGAATAAACCATCACACATAAGCATCACACATGAACACCAGGATTTTAGGTGGAAACCCAAGTCGGGAGAAAACCACCGCTGCAGTTGCTCCGCCTTCAATATTTTATTATAGAGAAAACATCTTACAACATATGTGCTGGTGCAGACTCCTACCAGCACGCAGGCACCCACCTACGCTCGTTTACCAGCCTCTCCTGGAAGGGAGCTCCAACCCCCTGACTCGTTTACCAGCCTCTCCTGGAAGGGAGCTACGACCCCCTGATCTCGTTTACCAGCCTCACTTGGAAGGGAGCTACGACCCCCTGCTCTCGTTTA
Source organism: Pinus albicaulis (assembly GCA_034641835.2). Classification (NCBI taxonomy): domain Eukaryota; kingdom Viridiplantae; phylum Streptophyta; class Pinopsida; order Pinales; family Pinaceae; genus Pinus; species Pinus albicaulis. The sequence continues at coordinate 736,964,751 of CM076570.1, read as the reverse complement.
CCAGCCTCACCTGGAAGGGAGCTACGACCCCCTGACTGAAGGCTACAACCCTCAGCACCTCTATGGACCACGTTTCATCAATTTTCACACTGGATCCAAAGCCTCCTTTAGGACATCACTTGTAGGCCACATTTCATCGTATTTTCAGACTGGACCCACTCCATACTTTTAAGCTCAAACAT